>JAQZBX010010074.1:0-44945 GCA_029593785.1 Cabassous unicinctus
GTGCTGCTGTCTTGTTTCTTGTTTTCTATGTCCTTTGTTTCCTCCCTTTTTTTGTATACCAATTTTGTATACGTACACTATTTATTTTCCTTCTTCATCTTCCTATCTTCTGCTTTCTGTTTTTGTTATTACAATTCTACCTCTCTTTGTTTAGTCTTCAATTTTTCTTGTTTTTATTTCTATCTCTTCTATTCTCTGTTTTCTTTCTTTTTAAACTTATTGTCTTTTCTTTTCATGTTCTCTCTATTCTTATCATTCTGGCCTTTCAATTCATTCTAGATATTTTCCTCTAATTGGCTTTTCATTTCATTGTTGGTACCCCACTTTTTTATTCTTATACCTCTGAACTTCTTACATGATTTAATTATTCATTTTCCTAGGTCTTATATGGTTCCTCTTCTACATTTTCCTATAATTATTACTACTATCCTTTTTCTAATCTTACCTCTTTCCCTTTCTCTGGCCCTAATTTTTTTCTTTCAAGGGAATGTAGAAAAGAGCAAAGAAATAGAATAAGCGAAACAAAGTGTCAAAGAGAAAAGTTACCACACACACAAAAACAGCAACTAAATAAAACCGAGTAGAGAAAGACACTAGTCAACTGAATAAACCCATCAATATAAACAGATGCCTAAAAACCAACAAAAAAGTATAAACCATACTAAGAAACAGGAATACATGGCTCAGTCCAATGAAGAAACTAAAAACCAGGAGGAGATGCAGAACATGGAACAACTAATCACAGCTGTCCAAACAAATATCATGAACCAACTTAATGAAGTGTAGGAATAGATTAAGGGTATTAAGAAAACACTGCGAGAACCTCTGAAGAAATTGTAAACATACATAAAAATATGAAAGATATCATTGTGATGAAAGTCACAATCCAAGAAATCAAATGTACACTGGAAGCAGATAACAGCAGATCTGAACAGGAAGAGGAAAGAATTAGTGATGTGGAAAACAGTATATCTGAAATCAAATAGATAGTAGAACAGATAGATAGAAAGATAGAAAAAATCCAGTAGGGACTTAAGGATCTGAATGTCAACACAAAATGCACAAACATATGTATTATAGGCATCCAAGAGGGAGAAGAGAAGGGAAAGGAGATAGAAAGTGTGTTGGAGGAAATAATGGCTGAAAACTTCCCAACCCTATGGAGGGACATGGATGTACTTGTCCAGGAAGCACAGCACACCCTGAAAGTATAAGTCTCAACAGACCTACTCCAAGACATATACTTGTCAAATTGTCCAAAACTCAAGACAAAGAAAAAATACTGAAAGCAGCAAGAGAAAAGAGAACCATCACATATAAGGGAAGCTCAATAAGATTAAGTGCTGATCTTTCTTCTTAAACCACGGAGGCAAGAAGGCAGTGGTATGACATAGTTAAGGTACTAAAAGAAAAAAAACTTCCAGCCAAGAATTCTCTATTCAGCAAAGTTGACATTCAAAAGTGATGGAGAATTCAAAATATTCACAGATAAACAGAAATTAAGAGAGTATGCCAATAAGAAACCTGTCCTTTAAGAAATACTAAAGGGAGTGCTGCAGGTTGAAAGGAAAAAACAGGAGAGTGAAAGTTGGAGGAGAGTGTAAGAACAACTAAAAAGACAAAAAAAGAAATAAAAAGAACATATGACATACATAAACACAAAGAAAATATAGCTAACAGAAGTAATTCCTTGAGAGTAGTAACACTGAATGATAATGGATTAAACTCACCAATCAAGAACTACAGATTGGCAGAAAGGATAAGCAAAAATGATCCATCTACATGCTGTCTACAAGAAACCCACCTTAGACCCAGGGATTCAAGGAAGCTGAAAGTGAATGGCTGGACAATTTTACAAGCAAACAACAGCCAAAAAAGGATAGGAGTAGCTATACTAATATCGGACAAAATGCACTTTAAAAACAAAAGTATTGTAAGACACAAAAACAGACACTATATATTAGTAAAAGCAGTAATCTTTCAAGAATAAATAACAATCATAAACATTTATGCGCCTAAGCAGGTCACCTTAAAGTACATGAGGCAAATTCTGGAAAAAACTAAATGGAGAAATATATGCTTCCACAATTATACTTGGGGACTTTAATACACTATTATCATCATTAGACAGAACATCTCAACAGAGAATCAATAAAGAAACAAAGACTTCGATTAATACATTAGAGGATCTGGACCTAATAGATATATGCAGAAGACTACACTCACATACAGTGGGATATACTTTCTTCTTGAGTGCACATGGATCATTCTCCAAGATAGACAACATGCAAGGGCACAGAACAAGTCTTAATGAATGCAGAAAGATTGAAATTATGCATAGTAAATTCTCTGTCCACAATGGAATGAAGCTGGAAATTAGTAAGGCCCAGAGAATCAGATTAGGTACAAAGATATGGAAGTTAAACAACACACTCTTAGACAAACAGTGGGTCAAGGAGGAAATCTCAAAAGAAATCAATAACTACCTTGAAACGAATGAAAATGACAGCACAACATATCAAAACCTATGGGATGCAGCAAAAGCTGTACTGAAAGGGAAATTCATAGCCACTAATGCATATATCAAAAAAGAAGAAAGAGCTAAAATCAAAGACTTAACTGTACACCTGGAGAAATTAGAAAAAGAACAACAAAATAACCCCAAAAGAAGTAGGAAGAAGGAACTAACAAATACAGCAGAACTAAATGAAATAGAAAGGAAAAAAATGCTAGAAAAAAATAAACAAAGCCAAAAGCTGATTCTTTGAGAAGTTCAATAAAATTGACAAACCATTTGGTAGACCAACAAAAAAAGAGAGGGAAAGAGAAGATGCAAATACACAAAATAAGAAACATGGAAGGGAATATCACCACTGACCCCACAGAAATAAGGAGTATCATAAGAGGATACTTTGAAAAATTACATGCCAACATGAAGGATAATTTAGAGGAAATGGACAAATTCCTAGAAACCCACAAGCAGCCTTCATTGACAAATGAAGAAGTTGATGATCTCAACAGACTGAACACAAGTAATGGGATTGAATTAGTCATCAAAAATCTCCCAACTAAGAAGAGCCTAGGACCAGATGGCTTCACAGGTGAATTCTACCAAACATTCCAGAAAAAGCTAAACAACCCTGCTTAAACTCTTCCAAATAATAGAAGTAGAAGGAACATTGGCTAACACATTCTATGATGCCAACATTACCCTAATACCAAATCCAAAGATGCCACAAGAAAGGAAAATTACAGACCAATCTCTTTAATGAACCTAGGTGCTAAAATCCTCAACAAAATACTTGCCAATCGTATCCAGCAACACCTCAAATGGGTTTCATCCCTGGCATGCAAGGATAGGTCAATATAATAAAATCAATCCATGTAATACACCACATAAACAGATCAAAAGAGTAAAATCACATGATCATCTCTATAGATGCAAAACAAACATTCGACAAAATACAATACCCTTTCCTGATAAAAACACTGCAAAGAATAAGAATAGAAGGAAGCCTCCTCAACATTATAAAGGGTATATATGAAAAACCCACAGCTAACATCATACACAATGATGAAATCCTAAAAGCTTTCCCTCTAAGATCAGGAACTAGACAAGTATGTCCACTATCACAGCTCCTACTTAACATTCTGTTAGAAGTACTTGCTTGAGCACTTAGGCATGAAAGAGATATAAAAGGCACCCAAAATGGAAAGGAAGAAGTCAAAATTTCACTATTTGTAGATGACATGATCCTATACATAGAATGCTCTGAGAAATCTACAATAAAGCTTGTACAGCTTATAAATGAGTTCAGTAAAGTTACAGGTTATAAGATCAATGCCCAAACATCGATAGCATTTCTATACAGTAATAATGAGCAATCTGAGGAGGAAATCAAGAAAAAAATACCATTTACAATAGCAACTAAAAGAATCAAATACCTAGGAATAAATTTAACTAAAAATGTAAATGACTTATACACAGAAAATTACATAAATCTGTTAAAGGAAATCAAAGAAGACTTAAGTAAATGGAACAATATTCCTTGTTCATGGACAGGAAGACTAAATATCATTAAGACATCTATCCTACAGATTTAATGCAATCCCCCCCAAAATCAACACAATATTTTTCACCAAATTAGAAAAATTAACTATTAAATTTATTTGGAAGGGCAAAAGGCCCCAAATAGCCAAAGACATATTGAAAAAGAAAAATGAATTTGGAGGAATCACTCTACCTGACTTTAAAACATACTACAAAGATGCAGTGGTCAAAACTGCATGATATTGGCACAAAGATAGACATACCAACCAATGGAACCGAACTGAGAATTCTGATATAGAGCCTCGCATATACAGTCATCTGATATTCACAAGGACACCAAGCCCGCTCAACTGGGAGAGAATGGCCTCTTCAACAAATGGTGCTTGGAGAACTGGAAATCCAAATCCAGAATAATAGGGAGGAACTCCATATCACACCTTATACAAAAATCAACTCAAACAGGCTTCAAACAGAGGGCTGAGTATCTCTTGAGAGCATGGGTGAGTCTTAATAGGGGAGGACAGCCAGTGTGTCAAGCCCTCAGTGTTGTTGCAAGTAACTATGAATCTTGTCCTTCAAGGAGTGAAGCCTGGTGGTCGCCATGGGCTCTGAGGGGAGGGGGAGGGAGGGATAGAATAAATGGATGAGGGGGTATTTAGGGGGCAATGAAAGTGTTCTACATGATCTTGCAATGATGGACACAGGTCATGTTATTTTTCATCAAAAATTCATAAAACTGTACTGTCTAAAATGTACACCATAATGTAAACCATTGACCATGGTTAGTAGCTACGTTTCAATATTTGTACATCAGTTGTAACAAATGTACCATCCACATGTAAAAAGGTTATTAATATGGGAAGGGAGAAAATGGGGAGGTATATGGGAGTCCCCTATATTCTGTGTATGACTTTACTGTGACCTAAAATTTCTTTGAAGACAAAATGAAGTAAATAAGACCCTGGGGAATAAATGAAAGAAAATGTCACTGTACATACAGGACAAAAGATTATACAGTGATGAAAGGCAAAATCTCAAAAAACTTTTTTTAATTTTTTTCATTTTTTTTTTTACTATCTCAGTTTTTTATTTTATTTTAATTTTAGTTTTTCTAAATTATTATATATAGTTTTTCTGATGTTTAAACCTATCACATCCAAGAGACATGAATCTTTGGACTGTCCATGTGCCAGCTGGGCCCCAAGCTTCAGCAGAGTTGCAACACCTACTCTCCAGTTCATTGGACTCACCCAGGACAACTAACAAGGAGGTGAGGATGGACAATCACCATACCAAGGAACTGAGAGAGTCTACAACTTCAAACAAGAAAGTCCCATCCATCAGCTGTATGGGAACAAAGTCCCCTCTCAATTAGAGGTGGAGTGGGCATCACCATCTCAGAATCCTCAGGATTGAGAAACAAAATATGAACCAGAGTGGACTTACTGGTATTCTTCTATAGACTTACTGTGATTCCAGCAATGGAAGAAATTATATCATTGATGTGGAGACAGTGGCCACTGGAGGTGCTGAAGGCAGGGAGAGGGAAAAAGAGGTGTAATATGGGGGCATTTTCGGAACTTGAAATTGTCCTGAATGACATTGCAACAACAGATACAGTCTATTATATATCCTGATATAACCTACAGAATTGAGTGGGAGAGAGTATAAACTACAATGTAAACTATTATCCATGCTTAGTGGCTATGCTCCAAAATGTGTTCATCAATTGCAATGAATGTATCACACTAATGAAAGAAATTGTTAATGTGGGGAAAAGTGGAAGGTGTGGGGAGTGGGACATATTTTTTTATGTAACATTTTATGTAATATAAGTATCTTTTTAAAAAAATTAAAAATGTATTAAAAGAAACAAACAAACAAAAAAACCCAAATGATTTACAATTGACACCCACACAACTGAAACACAAAAATCAAATAATTCTATCTACATATCAGGTTAGTCAGGAAAAGTTCCTTCTATCCTTTAATGCATTTTTCTGAACTGTTGCCTGGCACATATTAGTTACTTAATGTTTGTTGAGAGTATAAATGCTACATGATAAATTCTGTCTGCTATTTGCCTGTAACATACAGTAAGCTTATTGTTTCCAGTTTCTCATTTCTCTTTTTTTCTTTGCAGTGTAGTGTATAAATAATACAGAAGCAGTGAAGGTGTACAGGTGTTTCTAGTAAGGATATTATATATTAATTTGTACATTCTGTGATAACTAATTAATAATAGCAGTTTCCTGGATACAGAATAAATTACCTCCTACTGGAACTTTTCTCTGATATTGTCATATATTATTGGAAGCTAAGATAATGAAAATAGCTAATTTTTCTATGTATCTCTTCCACAAAAACAGTTCTGTTCCAGCAAAATCCCTTATTTTTAAATAACTTGCAGAATCCTATAATTTAAGATGTAGTAATCTTGCCTATAACTAGGTGACATGTGATGATATTAAGATATAGAAATACATGTCACCTAGAGGAGCTATCAATATGGTAAACGTTTTTTCCAGATTTTCTTGTATGTAGGATTAACTTGCATTTCTTAGAAAGGAAACAATAATGCACCTGTTGCAGCCTTAATCAATCTAGCTTTTTAATCTTTAATTGAAGTGATTACTATCTTCTTACGAAAATTAAATGGTTACTTGAATGGAAGAAATAGCATGGTTAAATATTTACTTATTTGCTTGATATTTATGACTTATCTGATTATAATACCCACCATGTGCTTTTTTTAAATTTGTTCTTTGATCATCTAGCATACACTAATTTTGGCCAACATTTTCAGAAATGAACTACTGATCTCTCTTTTTCGTTTGCAACTCACCCCCATGTTTCCCATCTCATTTAATGGCAGTTCCATTCTTCGAGTTTCAGTCTCAATCATCCTTGACTCCTCTCATATTTCTCACAGCAGACATTCAAAACATCAGCCAATCCTCTTGCTTTTACTGTGAAAACAATCTAATCTTAGACGAGGTCTCACCATGTCCGCAGATACTGTCTGTGTAATTTTCTATGAACTCAATGGCTTACAATAGAAATCTACTCCCTCACAGTTTTGGAGGCCGGAAGTCAGAACTCTGGAGGCTCTAGGAGAGAATCTGTTCTTTGCCTCTTCCAGCTTCTAGTGGCTGCTGACATTCCTTGCCTTGTGCCTGCAGCCCTCCAATCTCGACCTCCGTGGTCACATGCCTCCATCTCTTCTTTGCGTCTTTTCTTTTGTCTCCAATTTCCCTGTGCCTTCCTCTTATAAGGACAGCTGTCATTAGATTTAGGGTCCACATGTGCAGTCCAGGATGATCTCCTTCTCTCACGAGCCTAAACTTAATTACACCAGCAAAACCCTTTTTTCCAAATAAGGTAACATTCATGGGTTCTGGGGTTAGGATGAGAATCTATCTTTTTGAAAGCCCCTTTTCAATGCACTACACCATCCAAGGCTGAGCCACATTATCTCTTACCTGAACTACTGGTGATGGCTTGCAAATGGTCTTAAGTTCTACCCGTACTTCATCCTTCCCTTACATTCTGTTCTCAACAAAGCAGTTGGAATGATCTTTCAAAAATGCAAGTTACTTCCTGTTGCTCCTCTGCTAAAACTGGCAGAATAGCTACACAGCTTAGCTGCTCAGAAGACGGCTGTGGAGTCAAAGCTGGGGCTGACTTCTTTCCTGTGCTGCTGCTTTGCTATTTGTTCTTGGGAAAGACACTTACCTTTACTTTGCTTGTGATTCTTGTCTGTAAAGTGAGGATAATTGCAGCCACATCACAGATTTGTTGTCACGGTTAAATAAATAAATATATGTAAAGCACTTAGGACCCTAGTACAGGGCATATTGTATCATAAACTGTTTATAAGATAAAATCCACATACCATAAAATTCATCATTTCAAAATGTACAACTCAGTGATTTTTAGTATATTCAGAGTTGTGCATCCATCATCACTATATCTAATTTCGGAATGTTTTTATCACCCCAAAAAGAAACTCATTAGCAGTCACTCCCCATTCCTGCCCTTGGTATTACTAATCTACTTTCTTTACCTCCTGATTTGCCTATTCTAGACTTTTATATAAATAAAGTCATGCACTATGTGGTCATTTGTAATTGGATCCATTCACTTAGCATTATTTTGCAAGGTTCAACCATATTGTAGCACGTATCAGTGCTTCATTCTTATTTATGACTGAATAATATTCTGATGTATGGATGTAACTTACCTGTTCAGCAGTGGATGGACATTTGAATTGTTCCCACTTTGGGGCTACTATGAATATTCTGTCTCTAAATACTTGTGTATAAGATTTTCTGTGATCCTGAACATACACTTTATTTTTTTCTTAGGTAAATACTTAGAAGTGTAATTGTTTGGTCCTATAGCAAATCTAGGATTAACAATTTGGGAAACTGTCAAGCTATTTTCTAAAGTGATTGCATTATTTTATATTTCCCCCAAGCAATGCAGGAAGGTGACAATTTCTCCACATCCTTGCCAACACTGTTTTTGTCCATCTTGTTGATTGTACCATCCTAATTGTTATAAAATGATGTCTCACTGTGGTTTTGGTTTGCATTTCCCTAAAGACTAATGATGTTATGGTAGGAAGAATAAAGCTCCCCAAAGATGCCCACATCCTAATCTCTGAAACATGTGAATATGTTGTTCCATAGTAAGGGAAAATTAAGGTTGTAAATGGGATTAAAGTTGTTAATCAGTTAACCTGAAAATAAGGAGAGTATGCTAGATTTTCAGGGTGGACCCAATGTAATTATATGGGTTCTTTACATGTAGAAGATGGAGGCAGACAGAATCAGAGAAAGTTTAAGGTGTTATATTGGTTGCTTTGAAGATGGAGGAAGGGTGGCCATGAGCAAAAGATGCATATGGCCTTTAAAAGCTGGAAAAGGAAAGGAAATGGATTTTTCTCTAGAGAGTCTGGAAGCAACATAGCCCTACCAAAATCTTGATTTTATACCAGTGAGACTCATTTTGGACTCTTACAATATAGAACTGTAAGGTAAAAATGGATTTTGTTGTAAGCCACTTAATTTTTGTTACAAATTATAGGAGCAATGTGAAACTAATACAGATGTTGAGCATCTTTTCAGTGGGATTATTGGCTATTTGTATATTTTTGGAGAAATCGCTATTCAAATCCTTTGTTCATTTTTAAATTGGGTTATTTGTCTTTTTACTGTTGAATTGTAATAGTTATTTTTTTATATTGTGGATACTAGAGTTTTATCAGATATATGATTTGCAAGTATTTCCCCCATTCTGGGTTTGTTTTTTCACTTATTTGATGGTATCATTTGCAGCACAATAATGTTTAATTTGGATGAAATTTACTCTCTATTTTCTTTGGTTGCTTACATTTTTGTGTCATATCTAAGTAACCATTGCCTAATCCAATGTTATGAATATGCATCCTGTGTTTTCCTCAAGAAGGTTCATACCTTAGCTCTTATGCTGAGTTCTTTGATACATTTGGAGTTAATTTTTGTATATGGTCCATCTTTATTCTGTTGCACATGGATATCCAGTTGCTCCATCCTATGTCCTTAGATGTGAGCAATTATTATTTTTGACATTGTTTGATATATACTGTGATAACTGAAAGTAGGGTTGAGGGTTTTCTAACTTACAATGAGAAAGAATCTTAAGGAGATGACATATGAGTTGAGTTTTGGAAAGAAGTAGGAGTTATGTAGATAAAAAATGGGAAAAAATGTACTGTCATAGAGGAAGCTTCATGAATGTGCAGAACAAAGAGTGTGAAAATATGAATATGTCAGGAACTGAAATTGATAGGAATGCCCAGCAGTTTGAGTACCCTAGAGTTCAGTGGTCACAAGTAATCATAAGGAATGGATAGTGTTCTCAGAGGAAGATTCCTGAATTCCCAATTCTGGCTTTGTCCTCTTCAGGGACAACCATGTAAAGAGGACTAAAGGAATAGGTTGTGTTTTCTTTTACATTAATTGTAAAGGAAACTTTGTAAGTTTCCTTTTTTCAACTCACTCCCTTCTTCAATATACAGAAGAAAAGACTAATTGTTTAATACAGTTTATTTAATATATCAATGTGGGATTTTCACTATGATGTACTCCAAAGAGATAGTCTCTCTTCCCAGTGTTTTTAAAGTTTCTTTGCTGACTGTTTATATACATTTTTTCTTCATATAAATAAGACTTGGCAATTCTTATATGCTTGTGTAACTACCTTCACGTATGCCACGCTGTACTGTCATTTATTAATAGTCACTTTGGTACTTGATGGTGTGTATAAACTGTGACAGTTTTACCTAATAAATAGTATGAAATGTCTTTAGAGATTTCACAACTGTCAAATATTGCAGCTTTGTTGGGAGATGCTTAGCACTGCTGGTATTTAATCTCCTACTTCTAAATGCCATATTCCTTGGACGTTACTGTTGCTTAAACACAAAACTTTGAAAAACTGTTTTAGAAACATCATATAATAAATAACATGTGAATATTTTAAAACTAATTTTTAAAACCAGGTTTACAATATCTGCATCTTTTCTGTAACAACTATGATCATCAACTTTTAAAAATCCATTCCAGACATATATCTAGCTTTGGTCTAAACTTGGTTTCAGATGTATGAGGGCAAGGTAGAATGATTCCCTCAAAAATATATTTCTATGAGGTACTGTGCAGTCTCAGAGGAAGTATAAGTAAAAAACAATAATCTTGAATTGGGAACAAAATATCACTTGACAAAGGGAAGAGGAAAATAAGAGAAAATTTGTATTGAGTACAATCAATGTTATTTTGTTGTGTCTTTAATTCTTTTTTGTTCTAGCTCTGATCCCATGGATTCAGATTTTAGCATTATGGAGAGATGAAACTTTAAGTTTAGAATTCTGGCTGGTATTGATTTGGAAGTTGCAATACCCCTATTTACAACAAGAAAAAGTTGGAAAAAAAAAAACTGGAAGTCAACACTTTATCTGGGACCTACCATCACAAAATCTGGGAAAAAAAAAAAACAGGCAAATCCAGAGGTTTGGAATAAAATTTGCTGGACCTATGCTGAACATTCTCCATAAAAAGTTCTAGTATCCAGTAAAAAGACTATCAGAGCTGTAGGCCACCTGGGGGAGAGTTACTTCTTGAATTTCAGTTCTCTCTAGCTTTCCCATCTTACCAAAGAGTGGGAGCAAGGAGCTATACCTCTAGGAAAAAACCAATCAAGGTCAAACCCAGAAACAGGGGCCAACTAAAATACTTACGTACAATCATGAGGTTAGAGAACTCTTCCCTCCCCACACCTTACCACCACCCAGACAAGACTCTAATATAATAATGGTGGATTACAGCTGAAAGTGCTACAATATCAAACACACGGTAACAGAAATGAAGTTTGGGTTTGATAGGTTCATCAATATCTCGGAAATAGCTTAGGAAAGAATCAGTGAACTTGAAGATATGACAATAGAAACTTCCAAAACTGAAATGCAAAGAGTAAAATGAATTAAAAAGGAAAAAGGAAGAGCAGAATATCCAAAACCTGTGGATCAATTCCAAAGGCTGTAACTTATGCCTTGTAATTAGAATACCAGAATGAGAAGAAAAAGAGACCAATAATTTTCCAAAAATAATGACAGACACCAAATTACAGTTCCAGTAAGCTCAGAGAACAACCAGAATGATAAACACCAAAGAATCTATACTGAGGTGTATTGTATTCAACTGCAGAAAACAAAACACAAAGAAAAAGTCTTGAAAGCAGCCAGAAATAAAGAAAAAGAAACCTTACCTATAGAGGAGCAAGAATAGGAATTGTAACAGACTTGTCAGAAACCATGAAAGCAAGGGAGTTAAGTGAAACATTTAAAGTGCTGAAAAGCAAAACACCAACATAGAATTCTATATCCATCAAGATTATCCTTCAAGAGTGAAGGAGTCTTTCCAAGCAATAAAGTTCAAGCCAAGATATTCAGGGAGAAGGAAGATGATAAAGATCAGAAACTCAGATATTCATAAAGAAATGATGGATGTTCAAAAAAGTATAAATTTGAAGGTAAAAAGTAGTTTACCTATTATTAATTGGTTCAATAGATAACTGTTCAAAGCAGTAATAGTAACAATGTATTGGCTGATTATAGCATATTGCTAAACGAAATGGATGACAGCAATGTGATAAAGGATGGCATGAAGGAATGGGAATATACTCTTATGAGGTAACTGCACTACCAGTTAAGTGATATAGTGTTATTTGAACATGATTAGATTGGTTAAGATGCATAGTGCAAACTCTAGGGCAACCAGTAAAATATTTTTAAAAAGGAGGATTAATAATTTAATAAAGGATAGAAAATGGAATCTTAGAAAGACATATAAAATCTCCCTTAAAAACATACTAAGTAAGAAAGGAGGGAGGATTTTAAAAAATGAACAAGTTCATTAGAAACAATTAGAAAACAATTACAAACTTGGTAAATATTAATACAACTATATCAATAATCTCTCTGAATGTGAATAGTTTAAATTCACCAATTAAAAATAGAGAATGTACAAGTGGAAATAAAAATAAGAAACAACTATATGTTGCCTACAAGAACCCACTTTGAAAATAAAGACACAGATATGTGAAAAGTAAAAGCATGGAGAAAAATAAGCCACGTTAAAAATAGTCAAAAGAAAGATGGAGTAGCTATATTAATTTCACCCAAAGCAGTCTTCAGAAAATGGAAAAGTATAATGTCAAAAGAATAGCATCTCATCACAATAAAGGAGTAATTTTCCAAGAAACTTGATAATGATTAACATGTATGCACCTAACAAGAAAGAATCAAAATACATGAAGCAACAACTTAAAGAACTGAAGGAGAAATTAACAAAGGCATTGTCATAAACTTCAACACTTTTCTTTCATTAATTGTTAGATCAAGCAACAAGTATATACTTGACCTGAATATCTCTAAAAATCAACTTGACCTAATATTTTTCCCAAAGTTACTTGAAGCATTTACCAAGATAGTCACATTCTGTGCCACAAAAAAACACTCTGCCAAATTTATAGGAACAATGTTTTGCAAAGTATGTTTTCAGACCACAATGGAATTTAACTAGACATTGATCACAGAAAGATAGGTGGAAAATCCCCCATGTATTTGAAGATTAAATGACACAATTTTAATTCTGAGTAACACATGGATTAGGGAAAAACATAAATTTTCTCTAATTGACTAATTGAAAATGAAAACACAACCTATCAAAATCTGTGGGTGGCAGCAAAAGCATTGCTTAAAGGAAAATTTGTACTATTAAATGCACATATTATAAAGAAAGAAATTTTAAAATCATTAACCAAAGCTTCCACTTTAAGAAACTAGGGAAATAGGAAAATTTAAGTCTAAGGAAAGCAGAAGAAAAGAAATAACACAAATTATACTAGAAATCAAAGAAATTGAAAAAGGAAAACAACAGAGTATATCAACAAAATCACCAGCTGGTTCTTTGAAAAACTCAATGACATTGATAAACCTTTATCCCCATCACTACTGGTACATGTTTCCCAGGGTCACCCTGGGCTCTGCACCTCTCATTTGGCTCCCTGTCCTCCCTTCAGTTGTGTCTCCTTCCCCAGATCCTCAAGTATTCAGTCATGTTGTGTGTGTGTGTGTGCATCTACTTGGTGCAGCCAGGTTCTTGCAGCAAAGGCAATGTTCAGAAGGAAGTTTTTACCTGTAAATGCCTACATTAAAAAAGAAGAAATATCTCAAATCAACAACCCAAATGACATCTTCAAGAACTAGAGCAAACTAAATGCAAGGTAGCAGAAAGAAGGAAATAATAAAGATTATAGTGGAGAAAAATGAACTAGACAATAGGAGAACAACAGGGTGAAACAATAAAATAAAATGTTGGCTCTTTGAAAAGACCAATCAAATTGAAAAACCTTTAGCTAAACTTACAAAGAAAACAAGCAAGAAAACCTAAATAAGTAAAATCAAAATTGAAAGTGGGAAAATTATTACTAGACTAACAAAAATAACAGGGATTATAAAATAATCCTGTGAAGAGTTGCATATCAACAAATTAGATGATCTAAATGAAATGGAAAAATATCTAGAAACACATTAATTACCTAGCTGATTCAACAAGTAATAGAAAACTTCAACAGATGTATAATGAATAAAGTGACGGTATCAGTGGTCAAAAATTTCTCAACAAAATGAAGTTAGGGACATGATGGCTTCATTGGTGAATTCTACCAAACATTTAAGGAGTAATTACTACCATTTTTACTCAAACTCTTCCAAAAACTAGAAGAGAAGGAAAGACATCTTAACTCATACTAAAAGGCCAATATTACCCTAATTCCAAAGACAGGTAAAGAAAACATAAAAACAGAAAATTATAAATCAATACCTCTTATGTATATAGATACAAAATTCCTCAACAAAATTCTAGAAAATTTAATCCAATAGCATATTGAAAGTATTATACACCATGACCAAGTGGAATTTATCCTTAGAATGCAAGGGTTGTTGAATATGAGAAAATCAATCAATGTAATACACCAAATAAAAAATTGTTACAGAAAAGGCATTTGAAAAAATGTAACATTCTTTCATAATCAAAACTCAGAAAATTAGAACTAGAATGGAACTTCCTCTACATGATAAAGGTGAAAGACTGAAATCTTTTCACCTAAGATTATGAAGAAGACATGAATAGCCACTTTCACCACTGCTCTTCAATATTTGTCTGGAAGTTCCAGCCAGCGTAATTAGGCAAGATAAAGAAATAAAGGGCAATCAAATTCAAAAGGAAGAAGTAAACCTATCTATTCACAGATGACATGATACTATATAGAAAATTCCAAATAATCTACAAGAAAACCTCTAGAGCTAATAAATAAATTTGCCAAAGTCCAAGGTAAAAAATCAACATGCAAAAATCAGTTGTGTTTCTGTACACCAGCAATGAACAATCCACAATGGAAACTAACTAAACAATCCAATTTATAATAGCATCTAAAAGAATATATTTAACCAAGGAGGTGAAGACTTGTACACTGAAAATTATAAAACACTGCTGAAAGAAATTAAAGAAGATCTAATGTATGGGCAGACATCTGTGTTCATGAATTGGAAGATTTAATATTGCTACAATGCTAATATTACTCAAAGAAATCTATAGATTCAATGAAATTATTATCAAAATCCCAAGAGTTTTTTGCAGAAATTGAAAAGCAGATTCTTAAATTCATGTGGAATTGCAAGGGGCCCCATATAGTCTAATCAATATTGAGAAAGAAGAAAAAAGTTGGAGAGCTCAAACTTCCAAATTTCAAAACTTACTATAAAGCTATTATAATTATAACTGTGTAGTACTGGAATAAAGACAGACACATGGAACAATGGAATAGAATTGAGAGTCCACATATAAATACATACATGTTATAGTCAATTGATTTTCAAGAAAGGTGGTAATTCCATTTAATGGGGAAACAATAATCCTTTGAGAAAATGGTGCTGGTATAAGGTTAGACCCCTTCTTCACACCATATACAAAAATTAACTCAGAATGCATCTGTGGGGGTCTAGGGCCCAGTCTCCCACTAAGCCCTCAGGACACAGCTGCCTTCATTACCTAGAAATAAGCTAAAGGTTAACAATCCTCCCCGGAGGGGAGAGAATGCACAGATGGAATCATAAACTTTAATCTTCCCAAAGCAGTCAACGTCCTTGATAAATGTCCTTATGGGCGTAGTGAAAACATCATCAAACCCCATATGTGCCATCATAGGACCCTAGAAGGAACTGTGATTTCATACCCTGTGGAATGTTCTTGTTCTGAGACCCCTTACATCACCTCTCACTTTTCCTGTCTCTTTGCAGAACACTAACTTCATTCGTTCCTTGACCTGCCGCCATCAAAGATTCTCTCCTGCCCATAAATCCCAATAAAGCTATGCTTGACTAAATGCCAGGTGTGTTCTTTGGTCTTGTGGCCCCACTAACTCATGCCTTTCAGTAGTTGGGCTGTAACAACTGGCGAGCCATGAGTCAGGAGACCACAGGACCACCGGCACTAGCAGGTCATCAAGGAAAAGAGAATCCATGGGGGAAATCCCAGCTTGGTTTGTAATGTCCACGTGGGGAGGGGTGGCTGCCCTCCAGATAAAGTGGGGACTGCAGAGAGAGTATGGGGATAGCCAAAAAACTCCAGCAGGTATGCTAGATGTGCTGAAGCAGATAGCAGAGCAGCTGCACTTAAAAAAAGGGAGACTCCCAGATAGTGGCAGCTATAGCCTCTGTTAGGAGACTTGCAGGTGGCTACCGAGGCAGAAGAGGCAGCAAAGGCCTCTGTGCACCACTTAGAAAGAAAATTAAAGATAGAAAGGGATAGTCCTAGCACAGGTAAAGATGAAAGTTTCCTTAACTGATCACCTGTGCTGAGTTGATTGATCAGTTATATTGCAAAACTATGGAAACTGGAAGAGTTTAATGGGATGTTATTTTGACAAAGTTTTAAGTTTTGCTCACATTTTATTTTAATCAGAAGTTTTGTCAAGGTGTTAAAATGAACTTTCAGTTTTGAATCAATAGCTTACTCCTGAACTTTGAGTCTAAGTGTACTCCTGCAGAGTAATCCGGAATATATGTGTTAAATATCTGTATAAACTGCTAACTTAGTTTTTAGATGCATTTATACTGCTCAAGTATTCCTAACCGGTTGTTGGTTACTAATAAAAGTGTTTCCAAGAATGGGCTTTCCTATTACAGGCAACACTGATTCCAAGGTGATCTTAAAAGCAGTAAAAGTCAGAGATGTGAAATGATGGAGAGCTTGGAGACAGTCATACCAAAGAAATGAGAATTATGAGTCAAAAAAGTGAGGCTTATATTTCTGTTGGTGTGTCTTAACTCTTTTTGTGTTTGTCTGTTTGTTCAGTGTATATTTTCATACCACCAGATGGTAATATTAAATTAACAAATGAAAAATTTTAAAAGAGCTCTATTGAAATGGCCAAAAATTAAATAAGTGCTTATATTGGTAAATGAATACCCCTGGAGTCCAAATTAGAAAAGCCAAACACGATAAAAAGTCATATAAAATCTGACAAAAGAAACTATTTAAAAGAAACTAAAAAGTTTATCCTGAATTCTTCCATAATTTTTCTATAGCATATCCTACACCCAAGGTCTTCTCCTAATCTTTACTGAATTCCTGTAAAACTGGTTGTGGAAACTAAGGAGATGTGCTGGGTGTGAAAAGATAAGGGAGATGTGAATTTAGCCTAGAATTCTATCTACTAGACCTGGAAAGTAAAATGATAAGGATAGAAGGGGTAATACTTTCTAAACTGAAATATTTAAATGGCTAATTCCAGGGAGCCATTATTAAATAGTAACTTAAATTGATGTTGAAAACAAAAAGTAACTTCATTACAGGGAAACCTGTTGGATGCCACCTCAATCTACAGAATAAGGAGGTAGTAGGGGTGAGATATCTTGATTCCACTGGGAAGTTTAGATTTTCATAAAATAATGGAGAAAGTTTTTCCTGTACTTCTAAAATAAAATACCTGTAATTAATATAATCATTGTAAAGGTGTAAAAGTAAAAAGTAAAGAACTAAAACAGTTAAGTTCATTTGATATGTTATAAGCTACATCGAAGTATTTAGAAAGTGTATGAAAATTAAAAGAGACAGACTTCAGTATTGGCAAACTCTCTGGTGCCTTGAAGCCAGGGCCCCAGTATCCTTGTATGGTGCCTCTCCATTTGAGTTATTGGCTAGAATGGTCACTATGACCCCTAAAACAATAATAGGATCTACCACATCTCTTGACTGCCCCTGAAGTGGATGGAGAGTATGTTGCTCTTTTGAACTCCTGCAGCAGCCAGTGATGGCTCAATATGGCCAGATTTACATTGCCTACAGACTGGCTCTGTTTCATAGTGCCACAGGGCACTATGCACCAGGTCATTGAAACACTGGAGCCTCTCTTTAGGACCAATGGTGCTGCAGCATGCTGGCTGTGTGAAGGATATATTTAAGTGGAGCAATAATTACCAGAATATGTGAGTAGAACATAAACAGACATGAATGGCATTATGACCTGTTCCCATGGAGAAATTACATGTATGGTATTACAAACCTGGAGCTTAGATCTATTAACTGCAGCTCCTAGAGTAACTTGTGCGTTGATTGGTGCATTGATTAGTATTAAGTGCTGTACATATATACCTGATGAATATGATAATAGCTCTTCTATTCTAGATCATATGCAGAGGGATAGTGAACATTTTGAAAGTCTTGGTACACTTAAATTTCTAAGTAATTAATGAATGTGCCTATAAGATATAAGAATGACTTTCTTAATTATTGTCTGTATTTTCCTTGCTATATGCTTATCTTGTTGTTGCCTATATTGTCTTTGTGAGGTCATGTCTAGGGCAGTGCCTCTCCTCGTACCTCTCCTAGCTGTCCTAGGCATAACCACCACTGTGGGAACTGGGGGTGGCAGTTTCCTAGACAGCATTTGAAACTTACAAGCCCATCAGATTTGGGAAGCCTCTGGAGGCAGTTGGCCTTTCTCATTCCCATGGTCCAGTATGCCATGGCTGGCCCCATTTTGGGGATTGCTTACCGCCATTTTCTTTATCCTTTTAGTAGGACCATCTTCAAAATTCTAAAGTTTATTTCTTAAGTTATTTCTTAATAACTGAGGTTTATTTCTTCCAGAATCAAAGCCTTCCAGAACAAGGTATCAGTCATGTGGGGATTTCATCCAATTCCAATCAAGATGCTGGATCTGCCTTCCCTCAACCTCAATAGAATAGCCAGAGAGTTTCACACCTGGTCAGGCAGTTTCTACTGGCCCTAACCAGCAGGAAACAGCTCCCCCTTAAGAATAAAGGTGTGAACTCTCTGAGGGGAAGTTGAGACAGGTTAGTACAGGGAAGGTGACTGCTCAGAATAAAACCCACCAAAGACTCTGGTCACAAGGTCCAGTTTGAAAGTCCTGGACTCAAAAGAAGACCTGGAAAACTCCAAACAGAAAAGCCTCCCCATTGGTTCTCTAAAAGCTGACACATGAATGTAGAAAGGCAACCAATCAGGACTGCAAATAGCTGGAGTCCTATGTGTGTCTATGTGGACTCTTCTTATGCTTAAACTAGTTTTTGAGGTCACCGTAGAAAACGTAGAGAATTTAGAAGGGGAAAGTGTATGGTATTGGAAGCCTCCTCATAGGACTCTCCTACCTGGTACTTTGTTATCTACTAATGGAAATACTGCTTACATACTTTTACACCAGCATGATATGCCTCTTATTGTTCCCCATTAAAAGCTTTCTTTCCACCCATAGTGCCCTAGCCAATACCTTTCTACAGTGGCTTCAGCAGTAACCCGTGCCCACAATCGAACCCAATGTTGGGTTTGCACAGACTTACCATCCTCAGGTGCTACTGCCCTTCCTTGGACAGTAACTCTTGCACATTGGACAGCATGAAACACCTTGCTGGCATGGCAGAAAATGACCCATTGGCAAGTTTGGAACAAAACCTTCTCATTTAAGACTGAAATTCATCTGCCATCTTTCAATGAGACTCATAATTATATTTTTTCCCTTGTAAGGGAACAGGTGAATAAGCCCAGAACTTTATTAGGATATGCTGTATATAATGGTTTAGGATGGTTAATGGCTGAGTCTGTCACCCTAGATCGCATCACCCCTGTCTGCATGGAATGGCAAGAAGGAATCCATGATGTGGGGTCTTTACCTCTGAGTTGTGGAATTTTACTCTTAAGGCTAGATATAGTGTAAAGCGTGCCCCCTGGTGGTTCTACCCACTGACTGTTTTATGTGCCAGGCGGTGTTACAATTGTCACTGAAAAACACATAAGGGCTTCAGCCAACCACACTGCTCAAGCCCTTAATGAATCCAAAATAGCAATTTGCTTAGTAAACGAAGAAACTACCCAACTACAAACAGTAGTTTTACAAAAGAGGATGGCTTTAAATATTCTTACTGTGTCACAAAGTGGGACCTGTACCCTCGCTAACGTTCTGTGTTGTGTATATGCTACCCCTGCTTTTCTGCTCTTTTTCACACTGCTGCTGTGGAGTGTGGGCGCAATGCTTGTCCTGTGGTCGGTGTAGGCTGCTGCCTGGGGGTCCAGGGCCCAGGCCCCCACCAAGTCCTCAGCACGCAGCTGTCTGCATAACCTGGGCATAAGTTACAGGTTAGCAACCTTCCCCAGAGGGGAGAGGATGCAGAGATAGTGTCGTAAACGATAATCTTCCCAAAGGAGTCAGCGTCCTTGACCTCACTACTCTTAAGTAGGGTTCTTAACCAGTTTTGTTCCAAGAACCCTGTTGCCAGTCAGGTGAAATGAATACTACTGCAATTTATTTATTTATTTATTTTAAAAGATTTATTTATTTACTTGATCCATTTTAAAACCCCCCTTCCCCATTTTGCTGTTTTTTTTGTGTCCATTTGCTGGGCAATTCTCTGTGTCTGTTTCATCTCTTCTCATCCTCCTCCTCTCCAGTCTTCAATCCTGGAGACCTCCAATGTAGGAGAGAGATGTTCTGCCATCTGCGCCACCTCAGCTCCTGGTTTTCGGAGCTTTCGGAGCATCGCGTCTTGCCTCTCTCCTTTTACGTCATCATCTTGCTGCATGGCGGCTCCGCAGCTCACCGGCACACACAGCCTGACAGCCCATGCGCCTTCTATATATATTTTTTTATTTTACCGGGAGGTCCCGGGGAGCGAACCCAGGTCCCTCCATATGGCAGACGGACACCCAACCATTTGAGCCACATCCGCCCCCACTACTGCAATTTATTGATTGCATACATTCATAAGTGAAGGAAATTCTAGGTTGCAGTTAAAGGTCAGAGAAAAGAAAGATAATAAGTTGATTTTTTTTTTCAATTCAAGCTCACAGACCCCCTGAAATCTTTCCATGGACACCTTAGGGGGTCTGTGGACCCCTGTTTTAGAGAATGTGTGGAGAAATAGGAACACTCATACATTGTTATTAGGAATGTAAAATTGTGCAGCCACAGAAGCAAAGAATTCAGCAGTTCCTAAAATATTTAAATGTAGAATTACCATATGATCTAGCAATTCCACTTCTAAGAATATACCCAAAAGACTTGTAAAGAGAAACTTGAACAGATTAAACCCCAGTGTTTATAGCATTACTCACAATAATCAGAAGGTGGAGATAATCCAATTATCCATCACCAGATGAATGGATAAAGAATCTGGTATATCTATTCAATGGAATATTATTCAGCCATAAAAAAGACTGAAGTTCTGATATATGCTACAACATGGATTAACCTTGTAGCTATTATGTTGAGGTAAATAGGCTAGACACAAAAGGACAAATGTATGATTCCACTTACATGAAATATCTAGAAAAAGCAAATTCATAGAGAGAAAAAGTAAAGTAGAGATTATCAGAAGCTGCAGGGCAGGGGATGGGAATGGAGAGTTTTGGGGAATAATTACAGATTTTCTGTTTGGGTCATGAAAAAGTCTTGGTAATGGATGTTGATGATGGTAGTGCAACCATTGTGGATGTAATAAATACCACTGAAGTGCACCCTTACAAATGGTTAAAATGTGAAATTTTATGATATATATGTGTATATTATCAAAATAAAATTATATTAAATAAATAAATAAAATTGCACTAGTAAAATCCGTGTACACTAAAATTATATACATTATATTTTTTGTTATTTATTTTCGGTTTCATTTTGTTTTTCAGGATAAGAAAATTGCAACCTTTCATTATGAAGATGAAAGGAACTTGGATGGGTAAAGTGAAGTTTTGAACCTTGATAAATTTTTAAATATTTTAATTGATTTATTTTATAACAGATTCACAGCAATTTTGATACTGTTCATTTTCCAAACTGTTATTTTCTGAAACACACTGCTATCTGTAATACCACTGACTCCTTTTTGGGAAGTATCTTACTGTATGTACTTAGAAGTGTGTGCCTGTCACTACATAATCCAAAGGAATTTCCTGTCTGGTGCATCCAGGAAGCGGTCACTAAATTAGGACTTCATCCAAAGATTCACTCTGACAATCCCCTGAACAAGTAAAGAAATGATGCAGGATTAACTGGAGGCTACAGCCATCACTGTGACTTCAGTGTTGGCAGCAAACCAGATTGAAAGTGTGGTCTCTTCTTCTGGGTTCCCTGAGGCCCAGCCTTCCAGCGATCTCTTGGTTCTTTTTTTTTAAATGGATATTTTTATTGTTTATTTATAGATCATCAACTCTGCACTCTCCCTACCTGCACCTGGAATTTCATCTTGTTTCCATGCAGAGCAGTGAAGTGATGGCAAAGCCAAAGAATAAACTACTTCAAAAAGAGAACTAGGCTAACACAACTCACTTTGTTTTAGCAGGCAAAATACATTCACACTCTGAAAAGCCACAATGGTTTAGTCACTAAGAAATTCAAACTGGGTTATGAAGACTCTAGGCAAATCCAGTGTACAGTAAAGATGAGAAGCTGCGCAGCTGCTTAAGGGTTCCTGGCACTGCATTTCCTGGCCACTAGCTGAGTCATGATGTGGAGGGTGATGTTAGCTGATGCCAAGAGGTGACGCAGAAAGCACTAAGTTGTCTTAGGGGCTGTGCACAGGAACCAAAAGGCAGGAAGCACTAAACACTGCCGAAAGCATCCACCCCAGGAAGGACTTTACCTTCCAGGAGCTCTGGACTGGCGCCACCCCCAGTGCTGCGTGGCTGACTTTATCCTCTGTGTTCCGTTTGGCACAGCAAGTGGCCGTGTCTCCACCACCTACGATGGGGATGCAGCCCCCGGAAGTGGCTTTCACCACCTCATCCGTGAAAGTTTTGGTTCCTCGGGCAAAAGCTTCCCATACCAATACCCCTACTGGTCCATTCACACAGTCGGCTTAGCCCTTGTAACAGCTTCAGCCCACTTCTGGCTACTGTCAGGACCACAGTCCAAGCCCAGCCAGCCAGCAGATATGCCAGAGGCCAGAGTTGCTTGGCCAGTCTTGGCGTTTTCATCAAATTGTCAGCAGTTACAAAGTCAACAGGCAAGATAATCTTCACACCATTCTTCTCAGCTTTGGACACTAAATCTTTGACAATCTCGGCTACCTCTTCATCAGAGACGTGCCAGCTTCCATGTTGTTGAGCATCTTGAGAAAAGTAAAAGCCATTCTACCATCAATAATCATCTCATTGACTTTGTCCAGCATCTTACTGATCAGCTGAATCTTGTCTGCAACTTTAGCTCTGCCCAGGATGGCCATGAAGGGTCGCTCTGGACTCTCCAAGGCCTTGATAAAGTAATTCAGGTCCTTCTTCATCAAGAAACCAGCAGCTTTCTGTGGCAGATTCACTCCCACCATGGAGCTGCAGGCTTGGTGAGCAGTGCCCAGAGCATCATTGACATAGACATCCCCTAGCTTGGAAAGTGAGGCCTGGAAGCCTTCTATTTTGGCTGGCTCAGCTTTAACCTTGTTGCCAGAAGCATCTTTTCCCTTCCCTTCTTCCTCCACATGAACGTGGAGGTTCTCCAGCAGGATCACAGAACCAGCAGCTGGGTCGGCACAGGCTTTCTCCAGTTCTGGGCCCACACAGTCCTTCAAGAATAGAACATCCTTGCCCAGCAGAGATCTGAGTTCTACAGCAACTGCCTCCAAGGAGGACTTGGGGACACCATCAGGCCAGCCCAGGTGGCTCATAAGGACAAATGACTTGACTCCTTTGTCCAAGCAGAATTTGATGCTTGGGACAGCAGCTTTGATCCTCTGGTTGTTTGTTATCTGGTTGTTCTTCATAGGAACACTGAAGTCCACTCTTATGACCACCTGCTTCCCCTTGATGTCCAGCTTGTCGTAAAGACACATATTGACAAGACAGCGGCAGCGAGAGGCTGTGGGCTCAGATGGCGACAAGGGTGGCCGCTGTATGCTCAGGACACGCGCGGTGTAGGATCTCTTGGTTCTTTGTCATTTCCCAATTCTTGTTCTATGGACTACTGTCGATTTTGTGAGTCCATCATTGATATGATCCCAATAAATTCCTCTTTTGCTTACATTACCTTAGTTCTATTTCTGTCTTGTAATGAAAATTCCTGTCTGAAATAGTCTATCTTGACTGCTATAAAAAAGTTAACACATTAGAAAAAGTCAACGTGTCAATGCTTTCCCCATAAATAAAATTCTGATTTTAGCAATACATGTCAAAACAAATTTTATTCTGAATGCATCTCTGAAATAGAGTATCATCATATTTGGGGATCAAAATAGCAAGAGCACAAACAATTGTTTGCTAAGGCAACTTGATATTTCAATTAACATTTTGGGGGGAGTGGCGATGACAGTGTAACTCTCTTGATGATGCAAATTATCGCTAATGAGAATGAAAGTTAGATGGAGAAAAGGAAAATGAAGCACTCTAAGAACTGAAGAAACAATTAATCTGTAAGAATAATAATAGCAAATTCAGAAAGACATTTAATGTTCAGATCAAGTCATTAACTACTTGTTAAATGATGTCAGCAAAGCAAAAACCCTTACAGAAAGCTACAAAATGGTGCAATAAATAAATTTAGAATACAAATCTAGACAATAAAAATGCCAGAAAATGCTTTTAAGAAAAAGTCTCCTGGGAAGAGATATTTAGTAAATTGGTATTAGATGGGTCTTGTTCATTTTAGTCACAGACATGCTGCTGTCTAGGGTTAGACTGAGCTTGAATATAGATAGATCTAATGTTTTGTGGTTAAACATAATGAAACCTTAGAATAATTATTGTTTGATGGTTTTCTATTTTTGCTGAAACTATTGGCCATTTGAAGCTAGTTAACACGTCCTTTTTCTCATTAAGTTCCTTTTGACCCATGTTCACAGTTTGATACAAACCCAGCAGCTTGAATCAATTTGACTGATTGTTGTTGCCAAAGTAAGGATATAATTTTTATAGTTGCTCTTATTCCTGACTTACAGTCAAAGTAAGGGCTCCCATTAAGGACTATGGGGCAACAGTTTTGTTTTCTAATTAAAATTCTGGATTTAAATGATTGTAGGTTTTAAAGGAAGCTTTTTACATTTATAAAGATATTTTTCTGAACCAAATTAGCATTGGTGCAAACAAGGGATGAGTAGCCTAGCACAGATAATTGAGATTTTTTCCTTTAAGTCTTTATTTAGCATTGTTTCTTTTAAAAAAACTGCATTAAAAGTAAGTTTATCAGATTTCAGGAAACAGTGAAATGTCATATCTTCCCAGAGACCTTGAGTTCTTGGGAGCTAATCCTTTTAATTTTTGATAATTTGCTCTAATAATTACAGACTAATGGCCTTTATTTTTAACAGAATTTATACATCATTTAATTGAAATGGTAAATATGAGCTATCTAGTGAAATTGCTATTTGAAGTGACCATTTTAAAAGATATTTTTCTTTCTATATATGGAACTCTAAATGGATGACTCTTTATTTCCAGGGACTGAATAATGTGAGTGCTTATCAGTCAATGACGATACCTTTTTAATAGCTATAGCACCGGAGGGTGATTTATAAATCTCAAGACTCCTAAGATTTGTGCACAAGAAGAATAGAGCATTCAGAACATATTTCAACTATTACCAACCTTTATTTCATTTCCTAAAGCTTCAGAACAAATTAGAGAAGTGTGAAAGTTTATAGCCTACCACTTTCCTTTCCAGGTTAAAAAAGCTGTTTAAATAAATTACGGTGCTTTACAGTTCCAATTGTTTTCTAATGAATTTTTTTTTCTTACAATAATATGCTGTAACAAATATATGCATATTAATGCAAAAAACAAAGGCTACAAAGTTCAGTATTATCATTCTACTTCCCTGAAATTTTCCATTTTATCTTGCTCTTTTAACATATTGTTGTATCAGCTACTATGCATTTTTTCATTTTATTTTAACATGAACTCATTCTTTTCATTTTCTTTCTTTCACTATTTGGCATTGTAGTAGTCCATCATCAAGCCACCTAATCACAAATAGCCCAATTCATACTATAAAATCACTATTTCTTATATTTGGACAAATTTGATACCAGCTGACAAGTTTCATAAAGTGTGGGAGTCACCTTAGTATTTCTATTGTTTTTCTTTTATGTTTAATCTTTTTGGAGGCTCTAAAAGTTAATTCTTCAATAATATGGTATAAATTGCGAAACAAAGCATTTCATCTATTTGCATTTTCTAGTTCTTTAGTTTTAAAAGCATGTTATCCATTCTAAATTATGAAATATTTCTAATCTAAAATCATAACTTATGTCTATTTTTCTCCTAGCTTATCTATGAAATTCAGCATTAATTTTGAAAACAAACAGATTCAGTGAGTTTCTGTAAGGAATGAAGAGAGGGGTAATTACCCAGAAAATAAATGTCCAGTAAAGAGAATTATCAAAGACCCCACTCTTTTGAGGCTTATAAGCTAAGGGAGGTGGCAAAAACAAAAATAAGCAATAGACATAGCATTAGTTAATTAAAGAATGTCTTAGAAGCTGTGAAGTGCTATAGACTAAAGAAGTATACCAGGATAAGGAAAGAGTAAAGGCAGGGTGTATAATTTTACTTAGTGTGATCAGGATGGGGCTGATTGAGAAGGTGAAAATTAAACAATGATTTGAAATTGATGAGGGAGCAACTAGAAGAGTGACTCAGCCAGAGAAGAGAGTGAATACAAAGACCTGAAGTAGCAGGAAAGGTGTAGAGAATGGTGGGTTTGAAGAAGAGCAAGGAGGCACATCTGACCTTGTAGAGCAGAGTAAGAAGCTTCTTAGAGGAGAAATTGTAAGGTTTTGACCAAAGGAGTGAAATTAACTTATTTAGATATCTCTGACAGCTGTGTTGAGAAGTGTGCATGTGTGAGTGCATGCGTGTGTGCAAGTGGGGGGCGGTCATCAAAACATAGAGAAAATTTTAGAGGCTATTGAATAATTCAGTAACGGTGGTTCAGACCAGAGATATAGAAGTGTCGGTGGTGGGAAGCAGACACATATACACACATACATATATAAGTGTGTGAATATTTGTGTGAGTATGTATAGAGTGACTTATTACTTATTTTATTTTATTTTATTTATTTGCATATAGTTAAAGGTAAAAAATTTAAGTGCACTATTTGATAAGTTTTGGAATATATATATACTCATGTAACCAACATCCAAATTAAAACCTAGATATTTCCTCAGATTTTTCCCTACAGTCAATTCTCAATCCTTATAGGACACCACTTTTCTAATTTCCATCACCCTGCATTAGTTTAGTCTGGTCTTCAATTTCAAATAAATGAAATTACACATAAAGTACTTTTTTGATATTGGTTTCTTCCTGTCAACTCAATGTTTTGAGTTTTGTCCATATTGTTGCATGTGTCAGTAGATACAATTTTTATTGCTGTGTACTATTCCATTGTATGGATGCATAAACCTTCACCTGTTGTATATTTGGGTTCTTTATAGTTTTCAGCATTATGGGTAAAGCCAGCACATATATTTTTTAAATATATTTTTATTAGAGAGGTTATGAACTTACAAAACAATCATGCACATGTGTGGAATTCCCATACAACACCCTTCCACCAACACACTACATTGTTACAGATTATGAGATAGTATCAGCAGACTATTACCACTAACTATGGTCTATAGTGTATATTTGATATATTTTCTCCATACTTACCTATTATTAACACAGTACAGCTTTGGCATTGATGCAAGAATATTACAGTATTGCTGTTAACTATAGTCCACAGGTTACATTAATTGCATTTTTCCCATGCCTTTCCACATTCTTACCACCTTGCTGTAGTGATTGATATACATTTGTTCCAGTTCACAGATGGACATTCTTCTCTTTGTACTATTAACCACAATTCTCATCCACCTCTGGTTTCATTATGTTATTCAGCCCCTAGATTATTCTCTAGCTTTCTTTCAATTGACATTTTCATCCCTAGACTACCTTTTTCAGCCACAATCTCATTTGAAAACCAGCTGTGTTAGTTCTACTCACTATAATGTGTCACCATCAACTCTATCCATTTCCACACTTTTACTGTCAAGTTAATTAAGACTTCTACATACATTAAGCATCAGAACCCCTTCTCAGCCTGCCTCTTATCTCCTAATAACCTATATTCTTGGTTTTAACTCCATGCATTTATTCTTCGTGTTTAGTTCATATTAGTAAGACCGTGCGATATTTGACCTTTGTGTCTGGCTTATTTCACTTAGTATAATGTCTTCAAGTTTCATCCATGTTACCATATGTGTCCCAATTTCATTTTTTCCTACAGCAGCATAGTTTCCATCATATGTATATACTGCATTTTATTTATCCATTCATTGGTTGTGGACACTTGTGTTGTTTCCATCTTTTGGCAATTGTGAATAACACCGCTATGAACATTGGTGTGCAAATGTCTGTTAGCATCACAGTTTTCAGCTCTTCAGGATATATTCCTAGTACAGGAATTGCTGGATCATATGGCAGTTCTATATGTAGCTTCCTGAGGAACCGCCAAACTGTCTATCACAGAGGCTGCACCATTTTACATTCCCACCAACTGTGAAGGAGTATACCTATTTCTCCACATTCTCTCCAGCACTTATTATTTTCTTTCTTTTTTAAAAAAAATAATGGCCATTCTATGTGGTGTGATAATATCTCACTGTCATTTTGATTTGTATTTCCCTAATAGCTAGTGATATTGAACATTTTTTCATATGCTTTTGGCCATTTGTATTTCCCCTTTGGAGAAATGTCTATTTAAGTCTTTGGCCTATGTTTTTAATTGTATTGCTTGCTCATTTATTGTATTGATTTGTATGATCTACTTATATAGAATGGAAATCAAACCCTTATCAGATATGTGGTTTCCAAATATTTTTTCCCATTGAGTGGGCTGCCTTACTACTTTCTTGATGAAGTTCTTTGAATCACAAAAGTGTTTAAGTTTGAGGAGGTCCCATTTATTGCTTTTTTATTTCATTGCTTATGTTTTGGTGTAAGATTTAAGAATCCACTACCTACCACCAGGTCTTGAAGATGTTTTCCTAGATTTTCTTCTAGGAGCTTTATGGTTGTACATTTTATAGTTAGGTCTTTGATCTATTTTGAGTTAATTTTTGTATAAGGTGTGAGATAGGGGTCCTCTTTCTTTCTTTGGCTATGGATATCCAGTTCTCCCAGCACCATTTCTTGAATAGACTGGTCTGCCCCAGTTGGGTGGGTTTAATTAGCTTGTCAAAAGTCACTTGACCATAGATGTGAGGGTCTGTTTCTGAACCATCACTTTGGCTCCATTGGTTTATATGTTTATCTTTATACATGTACCATACTGTTTTTACAACTTAGCTAAGTAATATGATTTAATGTCCAGAAGTGAGAGTCCTCCAACTTTGCTTTTCCTTTTTAAGATGTTTCTGGATATTTGGGGCTCCTTATCCTTCCAAGTAAATTTGATAATTGTGTTTTCCATTTCTTTAAAAAATTCTGGTGGAATTTTTTGGGGATTGCATTGAATCTGTATATCAATTTGGGTAGATTTGACATCTTAACAATATTTAGTCTTTTAATCTATGACCACAGAATGTTCTTTCATTTGTTTAGGACTTTGTAATATATAGCTTTTAGCAATGCATTGTAGTTTTCTGAATACAAGTGCTTTATGTCCTCAGCTAAGTTTATTCCTAAATATTTGATTTGTTTAGTCACTATTGTTAATGTAATTTTTTCCTGAATTCCTCCTCAGATTGCACATTATTAGTGTATAGAAACACTATTGATTTTTGCATATTAATCTTGTATCCTACCACTCCACTGAAATCGTTTATTTGCTTTAGCAGCTTTGTTGTAGATTTTTCAGGATTTTCTAGGTATAGGATCATATCACTTGCAAATAGCAAGTTTTATTTCTTCCTTTCCAATTTGGATGCCCTTTATTTCTTTTTCTTGCCTGATTGCTCTAGCTAGAACCTCTAGCACTATATTGAACAACATCCTTGTTTTGTCCCTGATCTTAACAGGAAAGCTTTCAGTCTCTCACCATTGAGTACAATGTTAGCTGTGTGTTTTTCATATATGGCTTTTATCATGCTGGGAAAGTTTCCTTCAATTCCTATCTTTTGTAGTATTTTTAATAAGAAAGGATACTGTATTTTGCCAAATGCATTTTCTGCATCAATCGACAAGATCATGTGATTTTTCTTCTTTGATTTATTAATGTGGTGTATTTGCTGATTGATTTTTTTGTGTTGAACCACCCTTGCATGATTGGTATAAAACCCACATGATCATGATGAATAATTCTTTTAATGTGCTGTTGGATTTCATTAGCAAGTATTCTTTTGAGTATTTTTACATCCATGTTCATTAGGGAAATGGGTGTGAAATTTTCATTTTCATAATATCTTTATCAGACTTTGGTATTAGGGTAATAATGGCTTTATAAAGTGAGTTTGGTAGCATTCCTTCTTGTTCTTTTTTTGGAAGAGCTTGGGTGAGATTGGTATTAAATCTTTGAATGCTTGGTAGAACTCATCTATGAAACCATTGGTCCTGGGCTTTTCATTTTGGGGAGTTGTTTGATGACTGTTTCAATCTCTTTACTTGTGGTTGGTTTGTTGAGGCCTTCTATTTCTTCTAGGGTCAGTGTAGGTTGTTTGTATGTTCCTAGTAATTTTTCCATTTTGTCTATATTGTCTAGTTTTTTTGGCATACAGTTGTTCATAATATCCTCTTATGATCTCTTTTACTTCTGTGGGATCAGTACCTTCTGCCCCCTTTCCCTTCTTGTGTTCTTCTGGGACACCCATGACACATATATTTGCATGCCTTTTGCTGTCATTTAGTTCTCTGAGACCCTGTTAAATTTTTTCAATTCTTTTCTTTATCTGTTCTTTTGTATGTTTGCTTTTGGAGGCTCACCAATCCTTTCTTCTGCCTCCTCAAATCTGCTGTTATATGCTTCCAGTGCATTTTTTATTTCATTTATTGTGCCTTTCATTTCTATAAAATCTGCTATTTTTCTAGGTATGCTTTCAAATTCTTCTTTTTGCTCACCCAGTGTCTTCTTAATATCCTTAATCTCTGTAACCATCCATTGAATGTATTAAGGAGATTTGTTTGAACATCTGAGATTAGTTGTTTCAACTCCTTGTGATCTTGAGGCTTATTTTGTTCTTTTCACTGGGCCATATCTTCCTGTTTCTTGGTATAGATTGCAATTTTTTGTTGGTGTCTTGGCATCTGGCTCACTAGATGCATTTATTCTGGGTGCAGTTTCTCTCTTTAGTTTAGGGATTTTTTACCGTCTCTCCATTTCTGGTTGTGTAGTAGAAACTGAGGATGTAGTTGGTACTGGAAGCTCTGGAGGCAGATGCTGCCTGTGTTGCCCCAGGAACAGAAGGAGCTGCTCCCACCTTTCTCCTCTTTTCCCACCTTTTGCCAGGGATAGGGACAGAGCTGCAGTCATGTGTAGTAATCCAAGCTGTGCAGACCAAGACTCTGTAGTTGCCCAGAGACAGTGATGAAGCTTCACAGCCCTTCCTCCTGGACTAGGCCAGGGTGGAGCTGCAGGTATGGGCAGCAAACTAAGTTGTGTGGGTCAAAACTCACCATATTCGCCCAGGTAGACTGACATAGCACTGTTCCCCCTCCCCCAGCAGGGGTGGGAATGGACCCTCTGGAGTGCCCAAGCATCTAACACATGTGAGCCAAAAGCAGCTGCAGTTGCCCTTAGAGGCTGAGGGAATACTGTCCCCTCTGCCCTTTAAGGGGTGGGGATGGAACCACAGGTGCCCAACAGTCCAGTCCCTGCAGGCTCAAAGTGCCTACCACTGCCTGGAGAAGCTGAGGAAATATCTCCCCTTCTGCCTTATTGGAGTGTGGGGATGGAGCCACAGGTGTCTAACTCTTCGGTTTTTGCTGGCTGAAAGTGCCTGCAGTTGTCCAGAGAGGCTGGGGAGACACCATCTCAGTCTTGTCTTATTGGGGGTGGAGGTGGAGCCACAGGCATCCAACAGTCCAGTTCATGCAGGCTGAAAGTGCCTGCATTTGCCCAGAGAGGCTGAGGAAACACTAGCCCCCTCCTATCCTATGAGGGGTTGTGGATATAACTACAGGTGTCTGAGTATCTATTCTGTGTTGGCTGAAAGTGCCTGCAATTGTCCCGAGAGGCTGAAGAAACACCAGACCCCTCCTATCCTATGGGTGGGACTGGAAGGGAATCAAAGGCACTCAACAAATCAGTTTGTGCAGATGGAAAGTACCTGCAGTTGCCCAGAGAGCCAAGGAAACTCAGCTCTTCTTCTATCCAATTGGGGTGCAGGGATGGAGCCCAGGTGTCCAACTATTCAGTGTGTAACAGCTGAAAGCACCTACAGTTGCCCAGGGAGGCTGGTGCAGGTCCCCCAGCTTCCTCCCTGCTGGAGGTGGGGCTAGAGCCTAGGCTAAGGCTGCAGTCCGATCTGGGTGGAAAGAAGGCAGTCCCTAACGTCACTGGTTTTCAATCAGCCCTGCTTCCCCTCATGCCAGGGCCAGAGTTAAAATGGAGGCTACCGGCTTCTTTCTGACTTGGACAGGTTCAAACCTTACACCATCTTGCCCCTCCACTATACATTTTTATTCAAGTGTTTTGTTTTTATTTTGTTTTGATGGACAGGAAAGATATTTTTATTCCTTTTGGATTAGTTCCTAGGAGTGGAATTACTAAATCAGTGTAGGTGAAGAATGTTAGTTTGTAAGAAACTGACCAATAGTGTTGAAAAATTGTTGCATTATTTTACATGACCATTAGGAATATATAAAATCCAGTTGCTCTCATTTCTTGACACTGTTTTTTGTTGTCCATCTTTTTTATTTTATTTTTTATAGAATGTATTAGATTGTATATCACCAAGGTTTTAGCTTTTCTCTGATGACTAATCATGTGTAGCTTTTCTTATGAATATTGGCCATATGAAGATTCTGCTCAGGTCCTCTGCCTATTTATTATTGATTGTTTGTCTTATGATTTGCAGGAATTTTTTAATATTTCTCGGATACAAGACTTTTTTCATTTATGTGTATCTAATAGTTTCTCCCAGTGTGCAGCTTGACTTTTCATTCTGTTGAAACTTTCTGAGTAACAAACATTCTTAATTTTGTTTCAAGTCCAATATTTTAATAATTCTTTTGTATTTAGTCCTTTCTTTGTGACATTTGAGTAATCTTTGTCCAACCTCAAATTGTGAGGATTTTCTCTTAAGTTTTCTTCTAAGATTTTACAATTTTACCTTTATCTGCAATCATTTTTCTGTTACTTTTATATGAGGTGAATCAGGGGTTGAGATTAATTTTTTTTTACATTTTTGAAAAGACCAACCTATCTCACATTGAATTATGCTATAGCTTTTTAAAAATAAATAATTGCTCAAATACAATGAGACTCTTTGTTGATACTAAATTTTGTTCTATTAATATCTATGTTATGCCTGAACCAAAACCATAATGTCTTCATTTTGTAACTTAGAATAAATTTCCAAATTTGTTCATTTTTTCAAGATTATTTTTAACTATTCTAAGACCTTCTCATTTCTACATAAATTTTACAATGTATCACAATTTATTAGACATTTTGGTCCTGGGATTTTGATAGGGACTTCATTGAATCTATAAATCAATTTGGGGAAAGTTTACATCTTAACAATATTCAGTCTGTCACAAACTAGGAATAAAAAAAAACAACATTCTCTGACTGATAAAGGACATGTTCAAAAACCCATATGTTATTGCCTGTTTAATAGTCAATAAAGCTGTGAAAAGGACATATGTATTAAAATAAACTTTGGCTTCTAGAAATTACAGAATACGAGACATCCCTTCCTACCAAACATAATTATTAATCAGGACAAAATATATGAACCAACAGTTCAGGTTTTGAAAAACAGTGTAGGATTATGATCTTTGAGAGAAGAAAGTTGACCCCATGATTGCCCAGGTTTCTTGCTTGAGACCCCTTTCTTGGCTTGGCAGGGAGATGAACCCCAGTGAATGGATCTCTCACTGAGGAGGCACAGATAGGGGTTTTGGGTTGCTAAAGCAACTGAAATTTATAGGAAATTTACCAAAGAGGAGAAGACTGGGAGAAAGTTACAGGAGGGGACAGAAGTTTGCATGGACTTCATCTTAGGTTCTTGGGAAATATCTAGGCTGAACATGCATAGATCAAATACCAGAAGATCTGCAATGTCGGGAATCTTGAGATATTGCCCAGCCAGAATGGAAGGATCTCACTGAGCAGCAGTGCACGCATTGAAGGGAGACCCACAAAAGTCCGTGCATAAAAGCAAGGCTCACAACCTAAAATAAGGGCCACGTTCATCACAGCAAAAATTAGGAGACAAAAATTAAAGAGAAAAATCTTAAAAGCAGTAGGATAAAAAGAAAATTTTCATATAAAGAACAATATGAATGATCATTGACTGAAATAATGGAGGTAAGAAAAAAAAATGGATATATTTAACGTGTAGAATGAAAGACAAAAAAGTCTTTTGAGCCAGAATTCTTATATCTGTTTTAGTTTCTTTGACTGCTCAAGCAAACACCACACAATGGGTTTGCTTAAACAACGAGGATTTAATTGCTCACGGTTTTGAGGCAAAGAGAAAGCCCAGATCAAGGCATCCTGAAGGTGATACTTTCTCCACCAAAGTACGTGTCATGATAGGACTGGCTGCTACAGATCCTTGGTCCTAAGCTGTCCCATGGCAAGGAACATGGCGGCATCTCCAGGTTCCGTTGATGCTCAGCTTCTGGGTGCCTCTGGGGCTTCCTCTCTCCTGTCTGAATTTCATTCTTTTATAAAGGACTCCAGAAATTAGGTGAAGGCACTTTCTGATTGAGGTGGGCCACACCTTAACTGAAGTAAGCTCATCAGAAGGTCCTACTCACAGGAATGAATTATGTATAAGAACATGTTTTTCTGGGGTACATACAACTCTAAACCATCACGACATCCAATGAAAAAAATCTCTCAAAATTGAGGGTAAGGCAAAGACATTTGCAGCTAAATAAGGCTGTCTGAATCATCAGAAGCAGATTTGCAATACAAGAAAATTATATGGAACGTTCTTTAGGCTGATGGGAAATGTCACCAGATGGAAATTTGAATATAGTGAAAAAAATTGGGAGTATTGGAAATGGTAAATGCAAACAAATCTGTTAGAATAAGTGAATATTGTAACATTGTAGCATACAAGGCATATATTATAGCACACAATTTACAAAGACCAATTTATATATACTAATAAAAATGAACATGATTTTAAACTTAAGAACTTCAAACCATTGATGAGAAAAATCAAAGCCCCATAAATTGATAGATAAACCATATTCATAGCTTAAACGACTCAATATTGTTAAGATACAAATTCTCTCCAGATTAGAAAGCCTCGGCTAGATACCCTAATCTATGTTTGGTGTGTGCCACTGTTATCATCATATTACACAGGGTGTTTGAATAAATAAAGTGAAGTTATTTTTTAAAAGCTTTTGATCCTTAGAGAAAGAGCATTATACATGAATTACATATTGTTTTCATTAAGAAAATCTTAATTCATCTTTCCATATTTGACATTGAGTCTACCTTAGATTTATTTTTCTAAATGTTCTAGTATCAACTTGTAGTATTAATTATTTAATTATTGAATAAAAACTTATGAACAGTTAAAGGGAGATTTCTGTTTAGATTTAAAGAACAGTTTCATCTTTCTTATTCTAAGTCAACTGTTGGTTAATGAAGCATGCATCATTTTAGCCTTATGCTTCATGCATTTCTTCTATTATTCATATATTTTAGAGTATGATGCCCAAGTGAATATTATATAATAGTTAGGGTAACCATATTTCTATTCAAAATGTAAACTTTGTGGTAATATAATATATCCCACTGGAACTGAAAGAGGGTATTAGACTGTATTTTCCATAATAGAACAAAACCTTTCCTAATTGACAGCACACTGCATTTACTTGTAATATCTATGAGATCTTCCCAAAGAAATTCATTTCATTTCTTTCATATATGTGGGGGAAGGGAAAAGACTACAAATATTTTATCATGGCAAATAATGTTTATTTCTACTTAGCATATTCATCACCTACTATATTGCTGATGCTAATTGTATATGGTGCAAATCAAATGCCTCCATTGTGACTGTCCTGATGTCCTTATTTGATGCAGTCCACTCAGTTAATATTTGATTAAGAGTTTGGAGAAGTGATATTAAAGAAGAAACAAAAGTATGTTTGCGGGTTTGTGAGAGTGCCTGTGTATTTTGAACCACATTATTTTGTTCTGGATAATTATTGGGATGAATAGTATTCTAACATAATTTTCACCTGTATACAATTGTAAACAGAGTAGGTAGAATAAAATCTAGCACATTTTTAGTGAGGTATTGAAATTGTAAGTAATAACGATGTATAGGTTTATTTATCTACACGTGAAATGGCCACAAGAGAGCTCTTGATTTATTTTAATATTTATTGAGCAATTTCAGTCACTTAATGTATTTATCACTAGGAATACAGGTGGCAAATAAAATATAACTTCTGCTTTTGAGGAGCTTATAGTCTGGTCAGGGTGATGTGAATTAAATAATTTCACTTCCAAGTGCTATTTGTTCTTTCATTTATTCATAAATTCAATAAATGTTTATTAGATATACCTTAATTTGACACCTGTGACACCTATCCATTCCATCTGCTGTGTTAAGTGACCACAAGGTATAGAAAGGAAAGGATGAAGAATATTAACATGATATTTTTGTTGGGAAAATATATGCATGTATAAATAAACGAATGAAAAGTAATGAATGCATATTTAAAGGTAAGTTTATAAGAGATATTGATGTAAAGTGATGGGATAAATGCCTGATACATTTTCTTCTATCAAGTAGAATGCTGTGTATTCAGTTTAGAGAATATAGAAAGTCTTGACAGTTACTCTAGAACACTGGTTGAAATGAACTCAGAGTATGAAAAGGCGAGATATTCAAGTACAGTTAGAAGAATTGATGAACTGTATTTTTTTAATTTAATTTGCCATAGCAAGGTAGGTAGTGTATTGCATAGAAGCTAAATTTACTGAATCTGGAGTTAGACTGACCTGGACTCAAACTTTAGACCTTCTGTTTACTAGCACAATGTAACCCTAATTCCAAGTTTCCTCATTTATAAGATGAAGGATTCAAATGGTACTTCTTTTGTAATCACAATTGTGTTCATTTTATTCCTTAATACTGTTTAGGTGTTATGCTCTCTGTAGTGAATCAATTTGGCCTTTTGTTTATGTATTTTATCAGTATTTAGAAAAAACAACCAACCTTTCTTAACCTTCTTTATTATATCTTTGGTTTTTTCATTTAATTATATGCTTGTTTTTATTACCATTTTATTTCTAATCTGAGTTTATTGTTCACATCTTCTTCTAACATCTTAAGCTAAATATTGTACTTAATTTCCATGTTTTCTAATATAAATATAAAAGGGTATATATTTTGCTCTAAATTTTTAGCTGATCCTTTAAGTAACATATATTTGTATTTTCCTTATTCACATTTTTAGCATTTTAAATTTCCACTTCAATTTCTTCTTTGTTTCTTATATTACTTTGAGTTGATTTAAAATTCACAAACATGTAGATAGTTTTGGGCTATCTTTTAGATTTTATTTTTAACTTAATTATAAGCTGGTTATAGAGCATCTTCTGTTTAATGCCATTTTTTTGATGCAACTTAATTATGAACTAAAAAAATATGTCTCAAAATTTAACCTTGTTAAGATGATTGATTCAGCGTTTTGGAGTTAGGCTTGAGAATTTGCATTTGGGTGCTTATATCTCAGGACATAAGAAGCAAATATCACAAAGATTTTAAAATTAAATGGCCAAGATCAAGAGTAAAGTACTTTTAGCCCTAAAAGATATTTGACTTAAAACCTACAGATCAAATTAGCCTTAAAAATCAAGGCAAATTTTGCAAGCTAATCAATGTAATTTTCTAAAATAACTTGACTCCCAGGTTTTGAGACACATTTTTATTTGCAAATACAAGGAAAAGAACAGATCTGCCTTGAATTGAACTACTAGACAAAGAATGTTTGATTTTAAAATATCTGCATTCTGGGAAATCATATCTGGGAGGACAATATTGTGAATAATAATTAAAAAAAAGCCTGAAAATAAGAGTAAAGTACTCCAGAGCTGTGAAGAATACATCTCTATAGTGCTTGAATATAGGCAATATTCCCATCCTCTGAAAAATTTTCATTAAGGAAAGAAAGGCATTTTGTTTTCTATTCCTGGTAAGAAGGGGAAACTAGCATGGGCTACTGTCTGCTTCTGAAAGCTGGAGTTACCACAGTACCAAAGGAGTTGATGAAGCTGAAAAATCTAGCATAAAATCTCTGATGATTGGTGGTTGGCAAAAAATGATTGGGTCACAAGATAGGAAGCAGTTGCCTCACAAAGCAAAAGGTCAAGTGTCACAGATGAAAAACATTTTGGAGCAGGAGATTTTACCAAATGCACTTTTCTCCTCTAAATTGCCTTGGGCAATTGTTATCTCCTGTATCAACAGGATAAAGCCAGGAATCACCATTGGCATCCTAGCTGTGGAAGTAGGATCAAGGTACTTTGAGCTAGATTGGGTGACTAAGTATCAGCCCTGGGGAGAACATCCAGTTTGCTGGGGATTCCCTTCTCCTCAGTGCATTTCAGACCTGCAAATGATTAAGCCCAAATCTACGTTTTAATAACAAAGGCTTCTGACCTGCCTCTGGCGTTTTTCTCACCCTTCAGTTAGAGAGGGGCACAAACTGGCTTCCGCTTCTCCCTCTCAATAGACATATCTAACATTATCAGCTCATAGTGAAACACAAATAAACAGGAACTCCCCAGACAGAAAACCAGGAAGCTGATACCAGATGTATCTAAACTATGAAAAAGTATACCTGCTTTCTTTGTATATTCTAAAAATAAAAGGTTTTAATTCATCCTATTTCTATTCCCCATTAACTCCTTTCAAGTCTTGTAAAGCACTTTTGTATCAACTTCCCATTTTATTTCCTGTGTTTTAATTTATATTTATGTGATGACTCCTTCCCTGACAAATAACTTAATGTATCTTCTTTCTGATAAAGTCCTCCCTAAACTCCACATTTCTCTCACAGTATTGTGGTCCTATTTTTTTTCCATGCATAAAGGCAAATGTATTCAGTTCCTTTCCATGCAACCTCTAACAAGGTATCCATGTACTTGTTATTTCTTTTTCCAAATCAAAAGTTTGGGGCAAACACTGAGGGTTCACTCATCCTCCATGGTGAGCTATCTTGCGATGTGTTCTGATAAGCACATATATATGGAAGAAAGAAGCATTCTTGCCAACCTACGGATTAGCCAAGTGGGGAGTGTACAGTAATGTCTGTTATCTTTTTATTTTATTTATTTTGTCCCCCACCCCTTGTTGTTTTTTGCACTCGCTGTCTGCTCTCTGTGTCCATTCGCTGTGTGCTCTCCGTGTCTGCTTTTCTCTTTAGGAGGTACCGGGACCTATCCCGGGGCCTCCCATATGGTAGATGGGAGCCCAATCATTTGAGCCACGTCTGCTTCCCTGTCTATTGTCTTTTCCAACATGTGGTCCTATTTTGATGTTTCCTTTTATCACTAAGATTTTTGGCATATACTTAGATAACTTACATAAATATTTATCATATGACCTCACTCAAAGGAATCTGGCCTCCATTCCCCATAATGGAATCATAACCCAAAGCCTTTTAATAACTAAATCCAGTGGAAAACATACACAGTTCTTAATTTATTTGAATTTTGTAGTAATGAATACATGAGATTTTTTAGAATTTTTTAGAACTTTACCCTTTGCACCTTTTCCCAAATGGCCTAAACACATCTTAAAATCCACAAGTCCATTATTTATTTAATTTCTACTTCTCTCCAAAATGATGTGCTGCTCTTTTCTCTATAGTATCTTTCTCAAAAAATGACATCTCCTTTTATGCCTTCACTCTAGCCACTTAGAAGTTTTCCTGGATTCATTCATCTCTTTAACCTTCCTACGTCAGATTGACTACCAGATCTTTTCACTTGTAGCTACTCTATATCATGAAAATACGACTTTGACTCTCCATATGTCATTGCCATATTGTTTTAATTATTATTTGTTTAGAAACTTCAGGGTTGTCTTTATATCTCTACTTCTCAGGATTTCATATTCAAATTTTTCAGTTAGTTTATCTTCTAACATAAAAAAAAAAAAAATACATAGACCCTATCAGTCCCATTCTTAAAAGTCTCAAGAGGATCAATAACATTTGTTTAATATGACAGGACAAAACTCTTCACCATCAACCCTTTTCTTCCTTCCTATACAATATTTGGAAGAAAGAAAAGCTGACCTCTTAGTAGTAGTATATTTTTCAATTCAGTAGTTACTGTTTATATCTAAGTCTTATGACTATGAAATAGCATTTAGGATTTATTCTACTGGATGGAGAGCTCTGCCACTTATATTATTTAATCACACTTTATTGGAAGTATATATTCCACTTGGTTGCTCAGGCTGCAGGGAGAAATGAAATGTATTTTTCATAGTCTTACTTTTCATTTCAAATCTTCAAGTAGCTCTTTAGACCAATGTTCTAAAGTATAATGACTCAATTTTAGAAAGATTTTATACTAATTTAAAGTAATTGGAATTGAAATGCTTTATATTTTCAAAGGAAAATAAATGATTAGACCATTTCATATGTAATAGGCTTGACTATAGCTTTTGGAAAAAAGCTAACAAATATTCTTATATTCATATCTCTCAAACAAGTATGGATTTGGCCATTTGTCTTTATTTGCTTGAATAAAGGTTGTTAGCTAGTAATTATTTTAAAATAGTGTAATATCTCATTTGCATATCAATAATTGCATACTTGTATTAAATTGAAAGTCTAGTTTTCCCATGCTTTATTTTTGACATCTCACTATTGTCCTTTTCAAACTCTGGACTAGGATTTCCTGCCAGGGTATGTAAGCCCAGCTACTGTAGATGCATGGCACATTTTCCTAAAGCATCAGTTTTTCTCAAAAAGTAGGAAAACTTTATATTAGATGTGTAACAATTTTACTCTACTAAAATAAAACATTCAAATACATTTTAAAGACTCACAGTGAGTTTTCAAAAAGATTCCTCATTTGCATTGGACATTTTAAACCACACACCAAGAACTGAGGAACTTATTAATTTTCCTCCAATATTGACATATCTCAAGTTAAAATTTTTGCAAAAAACTTTCTGCAATAAAGACATTAGTCTTTGCTCAGACTTGTTGTTAAGTTTAATTTCATATTCTTGATGGAGGAATATGAAGTAATAGCAAGAAATAAGGAATAATTTTTTCTAATATTTGATTACAATTTCAGATTTGCTTTTGAATTTAGAGAAAAGGATTACATATATTAATTTGTAACTTCATACAAGGAAAAGATTAGATTTCAAAGTACCATGACAGGGGAAAGGAAATAAAAATTCTGGCTTCTGAGTCACCATTTATAAGTGCTGTTTAAGGCAAGTTATGCTTTGTAATACAAGTAATGTAACATTCTACTTGAAGAATGGAACCTCTTTATACCTTCTCTAAAATTCAATCTTCTAGGTTTTAGAGGTATAATTTGGTTATGAGATCTCTAATTTTAACCATATTTGTCAAGTTTTAATTGATAGAAACTTATTTTTCAAATTAATAAAAAATGTACCTGTGGTTTCATCCATTCTTTAATCCTAGATTGACAAGCATCCCTATTCTTCATCACAGCTATTTAACAACTTTTAAAACAGTTGTCATTTATTTCTTGGTCTTCTCTTGTCTAAATAGCTCCAGTCACATCAGCCATTTTACATATAAACATTTTAAATCTCTTTAATGGTCCAACCTGCTCTTCTTTTTAATGTACTTTAAGTTGTCAAAGATATTCTTAAATTATGACACATATAAATGAATGTAATTCTCAAAATGTGACTTTACCTGTGTGGATTAGATATTACACAGATTTTTCTCCTTCTGTATCATAGGGTAAAGAAATATGATTATCCCTTACTCCCAGTCCAGAATACTCATTCTGTATTACTCTTCTATATCCATTTTTATTTATTTTAATGGACTTTTACTCATTGAAGATTCTTAAAATGTTCCATTTGCAGATTGGCTTAATATGATTTAGATTGCCATAGTAGAGATTTAATTGACTCACTTCCAAATGAAAGTGCTCTGTGGGAGAAAAAGAAGCTCTTGTCATTTTAAATTGCTCTACCCTGAACCTAGCAATTAAATATAATTGCCACATTTCCATTTTTTTCAGGTTAGTTTGGATATGGCTGAGCTTCTTCCTTGCTCAAATAAGAGAAAATGCATTGCTTTTAGTTATTGCAAAGGTTAAAAGTTATAAAAATGCTCTAATTTAGGACAAACCAGATTTCTAACTTTTGTAGTTTAGTTCAACAGACTCTTTTAAGTGCTTCAAATGGTCTTCATATTAACTAATTTATTTTTGACTAGATAGACATCACTGGTAGCTTATTCATCACTAACAATGTTCAAGCAGAAATAGAATGGCTGTCTATCAGCCATGATGGAGAAGAGAGTTCAGCATTGATTCAGAGGGAAAACAGGGCCTTTAAAAGTCAGGTTCATAAAATAAGTATTGCCTACTAAGGCAGCTCCATATCCTAATACAAACTAACCAGCACAATAAGCAACTTTCTTTTAACGAATAATTCATTGAAGTTTCTCGTTTGAAGTCACCAAAAAGTAAACTGGAAACAAATGATTTGGACATAACCTGTGCCATTCATTGTTTTCAGATCTGAAATTTTCCTTAGGTGTGAGATTTATTGGAAGTTCAGCTTGCAGTAGAATATGTATTCCTTTAAGCACAAAGGGCTCGAATAGGAAAGGACAATAATACCATGTAGTCTCACATCTAATCTTTAATGGTAATCTGTCAATTTTAAGTATTAATCCCAATGTGACTACATATTTCCATTTCATTTTAAATCTTCAATTCAAATACTTCCCAATACTTCAAATTCACCCATGTGGCTTGTATGGATTTTTCATGTGTCTGAAATTCTTTTTATATTTGAGTTTCCTTTAAATAGTTTTGATAATACCAGTTATGAACTACCTTCTGCCAGTTCTCGCAGTTTTGAAAGTTCATATGTATGCAGAAGATGGAAATAAGTGCCTATAGCTGAAATGAAAGAACATGAAGCTCCAGAAATGAATGTTTGAAATGCAAAATAGTCTGGTCCTTCAAATCAAACACTTAATAAGTGCCACCATGGGCTTGGCACTCAGTGGGACACTAGGTCAGAGTGCTTACAATGAGTTTCCATGCCAGACAATGCATGTGACTCAGGTGTCTTAGTCCATTCAACTGTTTGATTTAAAAAAAAAAAAAAAAAAAGGAAAAGAAACTTGGCATTTTATTCCAACCAAACTGATGATTGTTATTTTATCCATATATATTTTTGGAACTGAAGAAAAAGTTGAAGAAATATTATCTTACCTATTTGATTTTTTTTAAAGGGACTGAGATATCTGTTAGAAAATGAATGGGGTATTTTAATGCTGAGTTAACTTATACTATGTAAATAGTCACTTTGCTTTAAAGTAGGACTTAGTTTAGATAGATACCTTTAAGGCATTTTCTTAGTCTAAATGTGATTATGTTTCTTTCTTTATGTGAGTCATTACTTTTCATTAATTAAAATTGTTAGGTAGATTACAAAGAAGAAATATAACTGAAAAATGAATTTGGGGAGGAAAAATGGGGGAGGAAAAGTAGTTAAAGTTTGATAAGAAAGTGGAAGAGTATATGAAATATGAGACGGTAACCTGGAAACAACTGGAGGAGGACTGAGTTAAATGGAAAACTGTCCCTATTGTTGGGTGATAATGAAAAGAAATAAGATCTCATGGAATGTAAGATGTTTAATAACTTTAATTCATATTATAGTTATTGTCACTTACTATATTGAATTATCTAATAATTACCTTTTGTATAAAAACATTAGATAATAACTATTTCCATTGTAAAGTGATTAGAAAATTGTCATTATTTGTTTAAATATAGTTTTTAACTATAAATCAAGATTTGCAACAATAGAAAGATTGGAATATAAACTATTTTCTAGTGCCATGTAATTGTAAGTTATGAATGTAGAAAATATATGCAGAATTAAATAGTCTTATATAAAGAACAGTATGGCCAAAGAATAGCAAATATCTTAATGACCACATATCACTGATATTTATTGTTTTCACCCTTCCTGAAAATTGTTCAAGAAATCATTTGAAGAAACTGAAAAAAAATGAGTATATTAAATTGCCTTAAGAAACATAAAGAGATTTTTTAAAAAAGGGAAAGTAGACTAAAATAACACTATAATCCAAAGATTATGTCTGTGTTTATCCTTCAAAATAGTTAAAAGTTGGTTGCAAATTAAGCTGTGTAGATGTTTTTTACCCTTATAGTTTACAAATTGATTTCCTCTATTCTTATATTGATTATTTTATATTTTACATAGCTTTCAGACTGTTATGATTACTATGTAAGTATTTCTTTTTTTTTATAAAATTATTTTAATGATTATAAAAACAAAGTGTTCACTTTTTAGAAAATTTAGGATAAGAAAACTGATAAAAGAAGAAAACAAAAATTGCCCTTAATCCCATAAATCAGATAAGCATTATTAATCTTTAATGTA
>JAQZBX010010075.1:0-44941 GCA_029593785.1 Cabassous unicinctus
TTTTTGAATTGTCAAAAATCACTAAATGGATTTCTGACAGCTCAAAAAAAATATTGACAGTTCCTTATGCTGAATGATTCACAAGGGCCCATTAGCCAGTACCCCAGATCTATTTTTAGCCACATACAATTCATTACTTTCGAAGCTGTTAAAAAACCAATATTTAAAAGAAGAAGAAAGGGGCTTGATGTCAGTCCAATTCCACCACCCTCCCCCACCCCTTTTTGGGGGGTAGAGGGAAGCAACATTTCAGTCTTTTTTATATTGTTGTTTAAGTGCGTGATTGGGGTGGTTTCTTTTTTATTGTCGTTTGTTTGGGGATTTTTTTAAAAGTCTATTTTCAGTTCTTTCAACTACCTACGTAAGATCAGAGTTCCTGCCAGGAATCTATGCATCAGAAAAGATCAAAACCTGGCATGTTCATAAGCTCATTATTATTGAAATGAGCTCATATTATCCCTATTAATTTTCCCATCTTCCCATCGATGCTGAAGGAAGGCTGCCTGCCTTTGAGGAAGCTTGCCCAATGGTGTCCTTTCGCACCAGGCGGCAGTGGGTAGGGGAGGCAAGGTCAGGGAGCCTGCTCTGTCCTGTGAGCCTCTTCCTCTGTGCTGCCTGCTCTGAGGCCCTTCTTACTCCCTCCCAAAATAGCAACTCCCAACCCTTCTCTGCCATTTCCACAGGTATGTGCAAAAAAACCTTGTTCAGTCAACCTTTCAGCCATTGGACAACAGACTCTCCAATGTAAGCTGTGACTCCCCTTCCCCTGCGGGGGTGAGGATCCTCAGGCCAGCCAGGCTGCCAGGCATCCTGGTTGCTTCCCAAAGGGTTCAGAGCCCTCTGCTCCACTTTCTGCTCCTGTTAAGATCCCAAACTAACCAAAGCCACAAAATTGCCTATTTTGTTTTGAAAGCATGAGTTCTGCATTTCATTTGGCTTCATTTTTTCTGTACCCTCTTCCTCTGGTTTGAAAGCCTGCAGGGAAGACCCCTCCCTGCCCTTGCACTTGCTCTGGGTGAGGGTGGGGAGACAGGATGGCCCTGACCCTGTCCAGCTCTCATTCTTACCCCCACAGCTGGCCTGCCATCATTGCAGTCCTCTCCTTGCTTCCTTGGTGGCTGCTGTGGCATCCTGGTACCCACAAGGGCCAGGTCTGTTCATCCTTACTAAGAGTTAATATTTGTGAACATTTGAGAGGAAAAAAAATTAAAATCCACTAGGCTGCACAATGGACAGTTTTCTGAAGCAGTCCCATTGACTCTTTTTCTAGCATTGCAAGAAGCACAAGTGATGGTTGTAAGCTTCAAATCTCCATTGGCTTCCCTCTGCAAGGGTGGAAATGATAATGGCACAAGGAATGAAATGTTCCTATAGTTGATTCCCTCTTCTCTGCTGCACTCCAAGTAGATATGGATTTCCAGACTGGCTCACCAGGTCAATGCCTGCTTTTCCCCAAGAAGCTGGACCTTAAACAAACAAAAGGCATGTCCTTATAGTTCACATTCTCAGATGGTCTTTGAGGTCTGCTTTTGTTGAGTTAGTAAACCAAAGTTACCACTTCAATGCCTTTAAAAACAGGCTTGTTGGAAGAGCTAATGTCCATTTCTTAAGGAAAACCCCTATTCTCATAGGGTGTAGAAGTGTTTGGGAACCAACAGTAAAAACCTTGTTCCAATTGTGTAGACTCACCAAAAGCCTCAGCAGCCCCCCTGACCCCTGCTGGGGTCTCTTAACCCTAAGTCTATGGGTGATACTTAAGTTGTAGGCTCCAGTTCCCTAATTTTGGCATGCCTGCTTCCTAACTTTTTGAAATTCTTCTCCTAAGTTCCTTGGCATTGTGCATCTGGCTCTCTGTGCCAATGTATACTGCCCATTCATAGCCAATGCATTTCTAACTCTGGTGCAGAAGAGGAAGCCAATGAAAGAAGAGGTTAACCCACCCAGATGGGTAGGGAGAGGCCTGTAGCATTTGCCAACTTCAGGAGTTTGAGCATGAATTTTCACAAGATCCTTCCATGGAGGTGGGCACACAAATCAGTCAGACACATTTTACAGATGATCCTGAGGAAGAGATTGCACCATCTTGGATTGAGCAGGAGGACATGGAGTTTTGCTTCTAGAGGGAGTCAAATCCCATTATGGGTCAAATCTCCTTACATGAAATCCAACTCCAACTCAAGCCTCAGTTTCTTGAGGTGGCTTCCAGAATCCAGCATGCCCACATGTCTTTATTCTGTTGAAGAACATAACATACAAGGGTACTCAGGTGCCATTGGGGAAGTTGGATGTGCCCTTGACTTTATTAGAATGGATTTGGCCTGGACTTTCTCTTGGAACAAATATTTAAATGGGGGAGAGGGATTAGGGCAGAGCCACAGCAGTGTTCATATCCACTGAGAACAAGACAAGGCAGACAATCCCTTGCCCAGTCTGAGAAATTTTGGCAGAATGGTTGGGTCAGTCAATAGCTTGGAGATCCAGGAGAACATGGAAGACCTAGCTTTGGTATGTACCTACATACCACTTTTGGGGCTGGCTGTGCATAAAGATGAAAGTGCATGTTTTATGCCAGAATGTGTGAATTTGGAGAGCCACCCAGTCTTACTCCTTGCCTTTCAAACCCGAAGCAGATGGCCAGGTGCTTGGAATTGTTGTATACTCAGTCTCACAAGCAAGTTTTTCTCTGTGTCCTTTGGGGAGCCCCATCATAAGGTTGATGGGAAAGAACTAAGGTCAGATCAAGGGAAAGGCAGGGAGAAAAGCATCATATCCTTTGCCCTTAGGCATTCCATTCTGGACATGGCTGTCATTGGGGGGTGGCCCTGTGTGCAGTGATGACCAAAGCTTGGGCGTATGAGCATGTTTATTGGGAAGATAAGGTCATTAACAGGAATATTTCCAGTAGTCTTTATTGTTCTCAGTTTATTGGGAAACTGGCTTCCCTAACCCAATTTATGTCTGAGACTATGGAGTAAGGGTCCTTTGGGCCTCCAGAGCAGTGAGAGAATTGGATCCCCCAAAATATGGGGCCCCTGGAAACCTCTTCATCTCATGGCTCCTAAAAATGTATGATGAAATGAACCAGGACAACCAAGCTGAAGTCTCTTAAAAGGTGACTTCTGTCTTCCAAAAACCTCATTGATTTCTCAGGTTAGGCTGTCTGAAAATATTCACTATTTTACAAGTTATCCTTTCTGGAGAAGGGTCAGCAAACATTTTCTGAAAGGGCCAGAGAGTAAATCTTTTGGGCTTGTAGGACATGTGGTCTCTGTCACAGCTGCTTACCTCCACCATAGTGTCTCCAAAACTTCTGTCGCCAATATGTAAACAAATGGGCATAGCTGTGTTCCAATAAAGCTTTATTTACAAAAACAGGATGTGGGCTGGATTTGGCCCACAGACCATAGTTTGCTGACCCTTGTTCTAATGCAAAGATGGGTGAGCTTCCATGGGTGTCCCTAGAGAAGACATGCAGAGACCTGTCCTCTGTTATTCCACTGTCCAGGGAGCTGACACAGGAGAGGACCCACCTTAGCAGCTGCAGGGCTCTGTCTACTGTGATGTCAAGCTGAAGAATGAGAGAGGACCTTTCTAGAGAGAGAGAGGACTGACTGGTAAGCCCAGATGGGCCTGGGCATACCTATTTCTGCAAGGCATTATCTCTGCCTATCTAGTAAAGACTTCCAAAGAGGACCCCTCCATGACAGGTTGCAGAGCTGTTTCCTCACTGCCAGTACAGGCAGAAAAATGGTGAAGAGTGAGAGGCAGGAGCGTTGTCACAGCTCTAAGGCGAGCTTGCTCTGAGAAAACCTCTGATTCCTCACTGGTGTGAGGACGGCTGAGACTGTGGATGAGAGGAGCTTGGCTAAATGGTTTAGGGTTAAGTCTGTGTTGCCTTGTAGAAGTTCTATCTCCATGAGGAAGCAAGGAAATGATAGCAGCATTCAAGCATCTTTTGGGCTCAATGAGCCCCTCAGTACTTAGCAAGTTTGGCTCTTACTTTCAATCAAGTGTCTAGAGGCAATTTCATTTCCTCATGTCCGCCATGCCGAATTGTTGATAGCTATTTCTTACTCTTCAGGAAAGTTAGCTTTGAGGATGATTTGGACAGTTTTGTGATGACATCCCCATTGCAATGATTACCCCATTTGATTTTCACCCAGCTCTGTTCCTGATAGAAGGCAAGAATTTAAGGGTAGAAAATAAGCCTTGACCGCTCAGTCTTTGACCAGGAAAAGGGTGAGGGCTTTGGTCAGTTAGGGACTTCCTGGGGAGCTGTGACTGGGTGTGTGAAAACACAGCAAGAACCTTGGGTGAATATATGAAACCATGCCGCACAAAGGCTGGGACACCAACCTTTCTGTCCACTGCTACATTTTTGGTCTTGAGGATGATTCTAATTCTAAGATGTGGTCCTGAAGCCAGCAGATTCTAAAGAAGAAAGGAGCTTAAATTAGGAAAAGGACATAAGAAGAGACCCATGAAATCCAAATCTGCTAAGTGGTTAGGGGCCCAGGCTAAAGCTGGCAAACATGAGGGAAGGCAGCTAGATTCCAGGGGATCTCCTCTTAGGACCTCACTGTCTCTGGGGCTGGCATGCTTTGCTTAAGACCAAATGAACAATCATTGTCCCTTCTCTTATTCTGCATGAACTGATTCTCATATGCATGGTCTGGCAGAGCCTGTGATGTAAAGCACAACTTTGCATTCCCTCCCTTTGCTCAATTTTATCATTTACTGATTGGCCGTTGACTCCATGGGTCTCCAGCCTGCTCCCAGTAATAAGGAGTTATATGTCCAGGGCTGGGTATTAGATCCCAGTGGGAAGGACCATTTGGCCTGCCCTGATGTTCAAGGGCGTAATTCACCCTGTCTGCTTCCCACCCTGCCTGCTTGGTTCCTGCAGAGCCTTTGCCTTTGGACTCTGGTGGGACAAAGCCCAGGTGATGTCCTCCTATAGAAATCATGACCCCAGACAGGCTCTTCCCTGCCTTTGCCCAAGTCTTGCCTTGTACACCATCCTTGATGAAGGGGCAGCCTCTTTGGATGGCAGCCTTCCTTCTCCAAACTCTTTGGCATTCTTCTCCTCCTCCCCTTCCCTTTTTAAAAATTAAATGGAATGCCACTGACGTGATGTCGTTTGCACTGCAGGATGACAGAACTGTTGTGTGAATACCATTGTATTTGCCAAATGGTCCACTCGTCATTTCAGAACAAACAAATGGATGGTGTCTGTAAGTCGGCAAACACTGGTGACATTTAGCCCTGTTTATGTTCCTTTCCTTTTGCTGCATATTTTTGGCTCCAAAAGCTACTGTCTGAATCAACAGTGCCTCTTAAGCAGGAGAAAAGTCTGGTAGCTTTCATTTTCATTGCCGCGTCCATATTCTCTTTGGACTGCATGATACCTGCTCTCTAGGACCAAGCCTAGGGTGGGAAGAGAGAGCAACCAAGCTCTGTGGTTAAAATTTTCCTTTTTTTTCCCTGGCAATGACTCTATGATTGGGAGGGAAGAAGAGAAAGAGTGTTGTCAGAAAAGACACCCACCTCACTTGGGAAATGCAAACTCTGAAAGCAAGCCTAGCCACTGGCTATATAAAATAGGGACAATGGAACCCCATCACGTTCTTAAGCTGGGTCTCTGTGCCTTGGTTTTCAGCTGTGGAATCTACCTTTTTAAGCTGTTGAGTCAAAGTGATGGTTGGACTTGACAGCTATCTAGACACATGCCACATCTTAGCTGCAGAAGGAATCTGGGTCTTTTTCATTTTCTTTTTTTAAAATTTATTTTCAGATGTTGCGTGCAAAGCCCAGGTTTCAAATAAGTAGTAATTATCTCCTATTACTTAGCACTGATCAACAGCACCTCTGCGTCTAATTGCCAACCTGCTCTAATCATGTAGACTATTCTTGCTTTAGCCAGACGGAAGGACCAAATTTCATAAATATTGCTTTATTGTCATTATTCCATTAAACAATTAGGGAATGTGGCCCTGCCCTTGCTTTCAATTGCCTCTAGCCAAAATGGTTTCTGGATTGTTTAATGAATCTGCACATTTTCTTGCAGGTAAGTGACACCCCCTGTTCTAGTCGGTCTCTCTGGACTTGCCCTTGTCTGTTCGTGCTCCTCGGTGGTTATCTGCAGCTTGTTAATCGTGTAAAGTCAAGAGAAGAATGTATACACATATGTGTGTTGAATAAATAATTACTCTTGGCATAGGTATGTGTATACACGCGGCACACCAACCTACAGTATATATAGCAAATAATCGTCGAGGCTAAAAATACTGCCCCATATGTTCTACTATTAGTCATGGATCGCAAAGGCTTAGTAACTTGAACAGGAGAGAAAATGCCCTCAAAATCCCAAATCCCGAGTGACAAAGGCTGGTGGATTGGAGGTCCCGTCACCTGTGAAAAACCTGACCGTGGGGCCCGATCCACCAGCTCAGCACAGCCTCTAGAGGTGGCCCCGGGGATGGTCTCGTTGGCACTACTGCTTGTGTCTGAGTGTACTGTATTTTGTAACACTTTAGAAGAATACAGAAAAGTGCAGTCATTATCTTTCTCCATAGTATTTCAGCGGTAATATTGCTAGTTTAATATTGTGTCAGGTGGTCCTATTAGCCGGGGACGGATGACAGTGACATTCCAGTGAGCAGCACCTTGACATCCACAATTTAAAAATGGTGATTGAAGCAAAATGTATAAACTTGTACTGGGTTATCGTGTGCTGTGGAATAGAGTATTGTTGGAGTAATTAGAAGATATATTAAGGTGTTCCTGGTAATGAAGGCATGTAAGTTATAATAATTGTAGCTTTCTGAATAAGTGTCAAACTATATCTTTAAGTGTGCTGTATGCTGAGTTCCAAGTTAGGTCATTTATGAATGGAATGTAAAACAATACTAAAACTGCTTCAATAACTTATCTTGGTATTGCTAATAAAAAAAAAGCTGTGAAACATTAGTGCAGTTTTGAGTCATTATGTTAATTCATTCCACCACACCCCTGTCACCCCACGACATTCTTCTATCTGTTGGAAGCCGCCACAGGACATCCAGGGAATAATATTTATGTTGTTCCTTGGGCTGTTGGCCAGGCAACTTGTTGCATGTGTCCATCAATCTTTGGGTGGGTGGGCGGAATAAAGATTCATAAGCGTGCAAATGTAAAGGGCCCTCCTGGCTGGGTGGGATGACTGGCAGACAGGAGAGAGGCAAGGGACATGTGCACAGCTCTCTGTACAAAGGACACCTGGGCCCCTGGGCCCCACAGCCACTCCCAGGACGTGTGGATAGAGGAGGGGTGGGCACCAAGCTGCAGACCACCCCGGCAGCGCTCAGCCATGCTGCAACCCAGATGCGGGAGCACGCAAACCCGCTGGCAGCCAGCCTTCACGGGTTCTTTTCATCTGGTGAAGGGAAGCGTCATTTTTAATGAAAAGGTGCTCAGAATTACTGGAGTTTTGGAATATTTTTGTTCCACTGAGTCTTTTTGGTTTTTGGATTGGCCTGTCTTTGTCATCACAGGCTATTGCCTGCTCTCTCCCCCACCTCATCACATTGTGGGAGGCATACAGGAAGGAAGGATTTGACTTTTTGTTTGTGCTGTTTGATTTTTTTTTTTTTTTTTTCCTGTCCATGAGCTGGATTTTAGGATCTTACTATTTCAACAGTATTTCCAAGCTTCTTTGCTTGGGTGTGTTTTATAAATTTCTAAATTCCACCAACTTCCCTACTCTCTCTGGTCCTATGGGAACAAAGGTCTTATACATTATCCTATCAATGTGTCCCAACTCCCAGGTCTATTTCCCACCCCCACCCCCAAAGAAATAGTGTCCTGTGTCCACATGGGGATAGAGGCCCAGAAATGTTCAGTTGCACAACCTGGCCTTAGTGACAGGACAATTATGTCACCTTGCTTGAAACATTTGCCTGACCTTGACCCCAAAAACTCTAATACAGTATTAGATTGTCTCTTATTTGGGGGAGTAGGTGGGATGTGAGAAATGTGCCAAAATCCAAAATGAAAACCATCGCTCTTCTTGAAGAAGGTTGCTAGCTTCTCCAGAGTTTGGTACCAACTACTGTTCCTGTGAAGCTAAGAACACACACTTTGGGTTCCAGTGGAAAATGTGATGGATCCCAAAATTCCTGGGCAGGATGAAGACAAGGGACCCTAACTTCCAGGCCTGGGGTCGACCTAGTGAGTTCCCACCACCAGCGTGTAGGCTGGGTCTGCACAGAAAGGACCCTGGAGTGTTTGCCCTTCCAAATGCCACCACAGTCTGGGCACCTGCTCCAAGGGAAGTGGCCTGGGGATGTGGACGGGGAGGAGAGGGCTCAGCTGCAGGCAACCAGGGTCCTTGGGGGACCTCTGCCTCAGGTGGGAGACCTCGTCCCAGGCCTTGCCCACCATCACCGTCACTTCCCCTCCTCCCTTACTGCCACCTTGGGAACTGCTGGTGTTGCTGGTCTGGCTGGGATGGGGCTCCAAGGGGTCCAGGGGCGGTGAGAGTGGCAGGGCCTTGGGAACTGAGAGCAAAGCAAGAGGAGGAAGGAGAAGCCGCCGAAGGCAACAGATCATCTGGGTCCCTCGTGCTGTCAGCCTGGAAGGCTCCCTGGAGTGGTATAGCCAGGCGTCTGCTGTGCTCTCTTCCTTTCACAGGGGCCCCATCCCCCTAACGGGGTCTCCAAGCTGGAGGACTTAGTAGCGTTTCTGCTTCTAAAGAAGGGGGCTATTTCCTGAGTCACTCCCCAGAGGTAACTCCTCAAGCTTGGAGGAGACCTTTGTGGATTCTCATGCTCCCAGCCCCCTGCCCACCTCTCATTTCACTGCACACACTGTGTAATGCCTTAGGCAGTGCCTGTTCCCCACACATCTCTTCATCAGTATTCCCTTCTCTGGGTTCCACCTCCCTTCTTGAGCGTCCTCTCTGCTGCCTGCAGGAGAGCTGGGTGGGTTCCGTCCTCTGGAGTGGGCTGGCTGCATTTCACAGCTCTGCATGGGGGCTGGCAGTCCTGTCTTCTGCTGCTTACCACTCCCATCCCCACCTGGGGTTATAACAAGCCCCATCTACTTGGACTCAGACTTGAGACCACCACAACCACTACCTATTGGATCCGCCCTCAGTCCTCCAGTCGCTAGAACTTGGGTTCTTCCCAAGTCTAGAGAACCCAGTGGTCTGAGACGGGTAAGAAAGTCCCATTGTCTCTCAGAGCAGAGTTTCATGGAAGTATCTGTGACTTAAGATGAGAGAGGCCAAGGAAGTAAAAGGTGCTCTGTAGGTTTGGGTAAGAGAGTGTCTTCAAATCCACTCATTGACATGTGTTGGGAAATGTGTTAACTTTGGTGAAATTTAGATAGACCATTGGGGGTAAAAAGAATCCAAACTCTGGGAAATTATCATTGTTCACCTACAGTAACTTTCATCAAAGGAATTTCACAATGATTAAATTACATTCCTAAATAGCAGCGGCACAGGGACAACGCTGTCTCTGCGTGCGTGGTTTCTGCCTCTTGAGCAAATATTGTTCATCTTCTAAGTTAAATCTGGTGAAACTCTGCACAGTTACTTCATTAGCACAAAAATATCCATTTGCGCACCCAAACATTGGCTGGCCTCACCAGGAATATGTCTTCCATGTTCTTTGCGGAGGAATTGTCCAGACATGCCCATCGAATGGTAACCCACTGCTCACAAGGTTATGTTTTCTTTTTGAACTTCAGTTGTTGTCAGATTAACATAATATGCTCTCAATTATCCACGTAAAAGGAGAGATGCAACCAAGCCGGGAAAGCAAATTTGCAATTAATTTACCAAATCATTGCTCTTTTTATATGATGGACAGGTTGCTTTTCTACTCTGAGTCATGTTTTGTAAATTCTGGGGGAAAGGTTGGGGCTGACCACAGGAGTGCCTGCTCCAAAGGGGCTTACTACTCTTTCTTGGCAAGGAGAGAGACCATGGGTCTCAGTCCTCTAAGAGTCATTGGAGACCTGGTTGGGTCCTCCCAAAAGTAGATCCCTAGACAAGGACAGGTAGTTGACACAGGGGGCCATTCCAGAAGCGCAAGAGAGGGAGCTAGGGGGGAAGTAACAGAAGGAAGGAAAGCCAACCCAGGTATGGTTAGGAGAGAGCTAACAGGGCTCAGTCCTTTTGGGGATTGTCTAAGATCTTGTGTGGGACACACCCCAGAATTATTCCTCTGAGGGTTGAAGCTGGCACATTTATCCACCAACTCTGCTCTCTGCTAAGTTGTGTATTACTCCAGCTCACCCCAGAGGCCAAGCATTTGTCCGGTGGCCAGAGAAAACCTTCAGGGAGAGAGAAACAAGGGGCCTTTGGTATGCCAGGTAACCAGAAGGGAAGGAGTGGGCACCACCAACATCCACTACCAGTGGGAAGCCCTTGGCCTGGAAATTTTACACCCTCCTCTGTCCCTCATGGTTAAAGGTCACTGATCTGCCGGAGCCAGAGAAGTGAATTCCATGGCCCCTGATGGGAAATGAAATGCTCACTTTCAATATTGAGATGTGCACAGCTTCTCAGCTTAGGGACAGATTTATTGGCAGCAGGATCATAGGGCTGGCCTGGGGGTCAGGAGACCTGGTGTCTAGTGACAATCCCCGACTAAAGAGCTCGGGCAACTCCCTGCTCTTCTCGGGACACTTTTCCTATGGGTGAAAGGAGGGGTGACTTGGATGTCCTCTCTGTGCAACCCTATGGCTCTCACGGCCCCTTCTAGCACTGACTTTGCAGATGACCTTCTAGAGTCCTCATGAGCACTCACTCCAGCTGGGCCTTGGGACATGGGAGCCAAGCTGGCATTTCTACAAGTATACCGACATGTGCAACCTCAGCTTGGAGGAGACCCTGTGCATACTTGATGTGTCATGAACAAATTTTTATTAAATTGTAGGAAGATCATTGAGGGATTTCTCTCTTAAATCTGGAAGTCAGTCGAAATAGAACAAAAGAGAAGGGTCAATGAAACTGGATATTTGACTTCCTGGAAGTGCAGGGAAAACTTGATTATTTGATTATTTTTTAATTTAAAAAATTTTTTTCAACCTCGTGTTTACAACTGAGATTCTTGATGATTAAGATTTCCTCAAGCACTTTGCAAATCCAATCTGTTAATCCAGTGTGTCCCTCTTGGATGTACGTACCCCAAAGTGGGAGGAAAAGGAGTTACTGAGCTAAGGCCATATTCCGTCTCTCATGCCCTGGGCACAGAAACCGTTTCCATGCTCTTTCTTCCATACCTGTTCCTCATTCTACTTTTCTGTCCTCAAGCTCCCTTGGACACTCAGAGTCACTCTTGACTAGCAAGCCCCCCTACCGTTCTATTTCTAAGTGTGAACCACTCAAGACCTTGGCTTTTTGCTTTCAAATGAATGTTTTCTCACCGACATTTCTGAACTTAATTGCCTTGGTTTTGTAATCCAACAAATGGGCCACTGGCACAAGGTTGGCAAGTTACCCACTTTTCAGTTATTTTAGGATTTCTGTTGCCATTCAGATGCTAGGCAGAGCTCACATGAAAACCCAGGACGCGCTAAGCCCTTGCTGCAGGGGTGGAGAGTCTGGGTAAGATGTTGTAAAGCACGCCTCCCTGTCCTTGCCAGTCTGCATTTATGACCCGGCAGCCCAGCTGAGAAACCTGCCATTCCTGGAGTGAACCCCTGGAGAGGCTTCAGGGGAGAACCTGTCCCAGTGAGATTCCAATGAGGCCATTCCCAGAACACACAGAAATATCCCTTTGGGCTCCAAATGAGCCCTGTTCCTGTTTCCTAATGGTGCAAAGGGATTACAACGGGGAGATTGCTTCAAAAGCTCTGGTAGGCAACCAGCAGGAAGCGGAGTCCTGTACCAGTGGTCTTTGCTTTGCACTAAAACTTTGGACTCTTTCGAGAGTTGACTCTAAATCACACTCAGGTCAATGGTTTGATTGTAATTGTTAATCACGGGGAACTTTTCTTAAGGACGCTGGGGTAAATACCCTTCAAAGCGAATACTCCATTCTCACTTGCACAGGCTAAACACCTGGATTTCGCCAATGAGTTGAACAACAGTGAGTTGTTCCGCAGGAAAAGCTGAGGTGGGTGGCAGGGCAGGAGTGCAGAGGGGCTGACCTCACCATCCTGGAAAGCCCAGAGGCTTTCGGATGGGGGCAGGGCGTGAGGGATCCGCAAGGGGGATTCCCGTGGCGCCCAGTGGTCCCAGCTGGCCTTCCCCAGGACCTGACAACCCCAAAGGAGTGAAGCAGCGAGCAGCCAGGAGCTGCGGGCCTCGACACCGTTCCCTCTAAGCTGGAGCAGCCCGGGGACAGTCTAGGGTTGGCAAGCCGCGTGCGGGGTCTTGGGTTTTGGGGCCAGGGGAAGGGAGAGAGAGCCACAGAGGGATGGACGGCAAAGAGGACTGAAACCTGAGATGGAGCGAAAGGCCAAAGATGTGGATGAAGAGAGAAAGGGAGAGAAGTGGAGGTAGAGGCCGAAAGAGAAGGACAGGGAGAGAGGCAACTAAAAGAAACTGGAGACCCGGGAAGATGAAATTAAAGGAGAAGGTAAGAGGAAAGGGAACAAGAATCCAGTAGAAGAAAGATGTCAGAGGTTGGGTTTGGAGGAGAGGGAAGCATGGGAGAAAGGGGTAAGAAGGAAGAAATAAGGGGGGAAAATGGCCCAGAAGAAATGAGAGGCTCAAGGCAGAGAGAAACTGTCCAGGAAGCTGCCTGGGGTTTGGAGGTGGCAGGGGGTTCATTTGAGGGGCGCTTCTGCGGCCGGTGGTCGGGCAGGATGGGGGGCGCTCAGTGCCTCTTGGTAAAAATACTGGGTGTGGGGGAGCACTCCAGAGCAGCACCTGGTCGCTGGGGCACGGAGTTCCAGGGCACCCTCCTCCCCTCTGCTCTCCAGCACTACTTTCAGGAGGAAACACTGCTGCAGCTTAATCAGAATTATTTACAAGATAATGGTCCATTGTTTGCACTAAGACAGATGTTGTCTGTGGGAACTTTGTGTTTTATGCTCTTTTCCCCTGCTCTGCCTTCACTGGGTGCAGATGGGATCCAAGTAACGTGAGTTATGATTCCCGGAATTGGAAATTTGGAGGCGCCTTAGCTCCCGCCTGGGCTGGGCTAGGTAACCGAGCTGCGCCTGGCCCCAGGCAGCAGAGGGCGGGAGGATGGTCACCGCGGTCCGCGGTCGCCATGGCGGGAGGACGCTTCTCTGTGCAGCCCCTCGAAGCAGCCTGTGATTAAGAAGGTCTCGTTTCCTCCAGGGGCGGGGCAGCGCCATTGGCTTGTCCAGAGGACAGGAAGGATGCAGGCTGATTAAGATGCACTTGCTATTTGTTGAGTTGAGAGGTCACCCCTGACATCTCAAATGAGTGTGGCCATCTGGCCCTCTTCTTGCTGAAAGGAAAGAGCGGCCCCTTTGAGGCGGGGGGGCGCTTGGTGGTGCCTCCACCACCCCACCTCCCTTTTTTTTTCCCTAATTTCCAGAGAGTTTACTCTCCTGGTCATCTGGGGTCACTTAGTGAGCCGGCTCTGGGCTTCTGTTTCCCTCCCTTCTTCCTTAAGTGTGGGGTTGGCCAAAGAACACCTGTCCCATCCACTGACCCAGGGAGAAAGCTTGCTCAGAAGGAGGAAGGACGGGGGAGTGGGAGGAGCACCCGGGATGGGCTTGTTCCCATCGAGGCAGGGGGCCGGCCCAGCGCAGGCCCATCTCCACTTGCAGCCCTGCAGCCAGCCGGTCCTTCTTCAGCACTTTCTGGTTCACAGCCACTTTCATATGACCAGACTCAGTCGTCAGAACCCACTGTCTGAATGAGGAAACTGAGTCCAAGAGACATTGGGTTAATTCCCTGCAAAATGCAAAAGAGTAGACTCAATTGCCAGTCTTCCAAGCCCTGGCATCCCAGGCCTTCCATCATAGGGATGCATCCTCATCTCGCCAGCTGTGCCCATGCACAGTAAGGACCACCGGGCAGTACCAGGGTGCAAGGTGCCCTGAGCTGTGCATATCGGATGCCAAGCACCTGGCCTGGCAAGCAGCACGTGGAAAATAGACGGTAGCAACCACTATCATAAGTTACATGATACCACTTTCCTCATATATTGCATTTCCAGTGACAGGCTGTGACCAAAAAAGTCAAAATACTGAAACATTAGGGGTAGAAAAGAGAAAAACACTTTAACGGCAACTGTTCTGCCATTTGGACAGCCTAGGAAGAAACTGAGGTGGCCACCACTGAGCTCCAGCTCCGAACGCTGCCCCCTGCCCACAGCCTTTTGCCCTCGATGCCTGTGAGAAACCTCTCAGAAATCCGTCATAACCTGGAGAGTTTGTCCCATTTAACAAACCAGCCGGGTTGGGGCATCTTGTCTCCAGTGTTGAAGGAAGAACTCTGTTCAAGAACCGGCCCTCCTAGCCTCGCAGCAGGGTCCAGTCCTCTGACTTACCCCCCACTTTCCAAGATTATTTTTATACAGTAAGCGCTTACTATGTGCTAGGGGCAAGTCCAGTTCTAAGCACAAATGATATTCTTTCATTTAATCATCAGAAAAACCCTGTAAGGTAAATGTAATGGTTGTTTTTCCCATTTCACCTGAGGGGAAATTGAGGCACAGAGAAGCCACTTACCTTACCCAAAAGCACTTAGCAAGAGAGTAAGGAAGCTGAAGTTCAAAGCCACGCAGTGGAGATCCAGAGTCCCTGTGGGTGACCTTTAATACTTGGTTGGAATGCATCAAAAACAAACAAATAAAACAAAACAGCTCATTCCTGCCAACTGGTCAATCTGGGTCCCAGGAGAAGAGGAGGCCATTCCAAGCAGTGATTCCAACCTCTTCCAGGAACAGGCAGGAGAGGAACCTGGGTGGGGACCAGTCGAGCTGGGTTCCCCTAACTCAGTCTTCTCACCTCTCCATCAAAGAAAAAGTGGCATTAGATAATCCCAAGATACCTCCTCTCTCTCAGTCTTGGAATCAGTTATTTTTAGAACTTTATTTGTTCAGTCCCTTCCCAGTCTTGGGGGAGGGGGAGCGGAGACGGGACTGTCCCCTTCTCTCCCTCGAGCCTCAAGGCGACCTGACCTCTCACCTTCCCAATTGTTCCCTGGGGCCCAGGTGGGATTGAGAAGAGAGTGGGTGGCCTGGCCTCTGGCAGGCCCAGCCCGCAACCGAGAAAGCAGCCGAGGTCAGACTAGGATAATATTTATCAACCTTATTCTCATTGTGTCAGGCTCCTCCGAAACGCGGAGTCGCTGGAGATCACAGATTATGTCTTCTGAGGGCCCGGAGAGCCGCTTCACGTGTGACCAATTACCTCTGTCAGGCGGGGGAAGGAGGTCCTGCCTCGGTGGGTGGGAACTGAACTTGAGCTTCCAGAGGTCAACGGTTAGGATTTTAGGCCTTTGAACCTGTCACTCCCTGATAACCAGACCTTTTCTGTTAAAACTGTTTAAATTACAAACCAGTAATAAAAGGATCATATGTGTTTCCCACCAAACAGGTTCTTTAGGGCTATTATGATAATTAAAAACATATGGTGCCTGTGCCAGTCAGAGGGAACCCGCAGATGTACAAATTAGGTATTATATAAGGGTTTTCTGCTTTTGCCCTTTTAAAAACGTCAAGCCGGAGAAGTTTAAAGAGATAAAATGGCAATTGTGCAGACAGTAGGCAGCATTTTGGTTTTAGAGTCATTAAATACATAAACCCTTTTCTTTAGACTTAATAGGAACAAACAGCTTCTAATATGTGAAGGGGCGAGGGGGAGAGGAGCTTGGAGGCCAGAAGTTTACAGGAAAGAGGAAACACTTTCCAACTCACAATGTCTTAGATACCATGAAAACTTTTCCATTTTTTGTGCTGTTGTTCCACACAAAGAGGATTATATTTATTAAATATTGAATTATATTGAAATTGGATTGATGCAAGCAAAGATGAGGATTTTTTTACATTCGACTTTTTTACTTTTGCAAAGGCAAAGATGCAGCTATTGATTAGTCTCGAAACAGTAATCTGTTTTCATTTAAAATATGCAATTGATTTTGAGAAGGTGATGAACACTGCTAAAAAAAAAAAATCGAGAGCCCATCCGTGGCTCCCTGTCAATGGCTTTCCCGAGCCGAGGCGCTGTGCAAGTCGAGTTTGGCTGAGCTGCTCATATTGAAAAGCATGTTGGGTGGATCATGAGCCCTGGCAAAATCCAGCCTTCTCCGGTGCAGCTGGGACAGTAGGCCCTTGGCCCTGATGTATTAGGACCCCAGTTAATTGGTGATGGATTTGGAACTTTGCCATCCTATGTCCCTGCTATAGAAAACCGGCTGCTCTCCTCTCTGAGGCAGTACTGGCCTCTGGGATGGAATCCAGCCTGCACCCCTCCCTGGAGGTAACGCGGTGTCATCTAAATAGGAAAGTCCAGCGCAGCGTCAAACGATCTATAGAAATAAGCATAGAGGGAGCTACCAGTTATCCAGAAGCCAGAGTACTCAGATAACCAGAATTGTGGAATAGCTGGTGTATAATTATTGACATTCATAATAATGACTAGGGACAGTTATGTTCAATATATTTTTGTGTTGAGGTATTTATTACATTATGAATTTTTGAAAAACTTGATGGGGGGGGAAGACCCCATAACCAGAAAATGCCCTTCTTTGGATCATCCTGGCTAAAGGGAAGTCTGGGACTTCAGGAAATGCATCACTTTGAAAGGCACTCTGTGACTCCATTCTTGCTTAGGTCTCTAGCTTCTTCATTCCACCACTCTCCTTTGCCCACTATACCCTTTTCTTTGGGGTGTGGTTGCCATGATATTCCCTTCTGCCTCTGAGTCAGTGGGGGTAACCAGCCTCCTCAGAGAACTTGAGAAAGAATCAACATCTGAGGAGAGGTTCTAGAATCTTCCATCAGCACTATGACAAACAGCCAGGGGTTCTGTGTACAGCAGTGCTGCTTAACTGGGGGCATGGTGTCCCCCAGAGGACATTTGGCAATGTCTGGACACATTTTTGGTTGTCACACCTGGAAGAGGAGGATTGCCCCCGGCACCTAGTGGGCAGATTCTGGGATACTGTGAGCATCTTATAGTGTGCAGGCCAGTCCCCTACCACAAAGAGTTACAAGCCCCAAACATTAGTAATGCCATGGTGTCCAGGTAGGGGAACCAGGCCTGGAAGTGAAAATCCAAGTTGGATAAACAGTGACAGGTTACATGACAAGGCAAGCCATCAGCTCATACTGGGATACCAGCTTGCTCCCTGGACACTCCCTCCGAGTCACATTCAGACCTCATGCCTTGATGAAAAACTTGGCAACCAACCCACTGTATTGGGAGGCAGAAACTTTGTGCAGAGTAACCAGCATCCCCCAACTCAAACTAGCGTCAGGGTTGTGGGGAGGGTGGCGGCTGAGCAGGCAGCCTCAAGTCAGCCTTTTCTTCTTGAACGATAGCAAGCCCACGGTGTTGCTGAACATGTAGATATTACCACTTTAACTTTTACTGAGGTAAAATAACACCTTGTCACTCAGTGCAAGTACCAATCACAAAATGAATTAATTGTAATAACTGCTGTCAACAGAACAAAGGACTTGTTGCTTTCCTAAGCAGATTTCAGCGCCACCGAGAATGATATACAAACGCTCCCATTGGGCAGGCTGGCGGAAACTAGTCAGAACATAATCAGATCTGTCTATCTCCTTACTTTGTTTTTAAGGGCTAAGGAATCGAGTTAAAAACCTATATTTTAAGCATATCAATAAATATACCCCTCTTTGTGTTTGTGACATCTCCTCAAAAAACAGAGAGTCTTTCATAAATTGGCCGTGAAAATAGCATTAGCTGCTGATGCCACCAAATAAGGGCCAGCTGTAGGGGCTGCCTGTTGCCTGCACGTTCTGCAGGGAATTATGCCCAATTACCCTCCCATAAAACACCCGCTCATTTCAGGGAGTCATCAAAACACATCCTGGGGACAAGCGGTCAGCTGCCCTCCTGCTCCTCCAAAGAAGAGAAGTGGCCACCACGCTGGTCCTGCACAGCCCCTAACTGCCTCCATGTCGACACGGGCAGCTTTGTTTGCAGTGAAGCTTCTTTTAGACTTGCCTTTTCCCATTTCTGTGGTTCTGGCTTTTTCACATCTTAGCACATTTCCCTCTTTATGAAGCCCTGTAGTTTCCCTTCTAAGAAAAGAGATGCTCTGGGGAGAGAGGGTGGGCATAAGTGGGCGGGGGGGCTGGGCCATGCAGGCATCCGGTTCAAGCTGTGCCACCAGCAGTGGCCTTGAGTTCATTCTGTTGCGGGGGGGAGAGGGGCCTGGGGGGAGTGTCTCTGGAGCATGGGAGTTGCCAACGAGCTGAGGGTGGGCTGCCTCTGTGGGTCTGCTTGGGCCTTTTATGAGGTCAAAAGTAGGAAACATCTAGGAAAAGAAACCCAAGGAAGCAGGCTCGCACCCACGGACTGAGAGTCAAGATTACCAAAACTCTCTGAGTGAGGATAACAGATGATCCTGCCCACTCTGTTTGACAGAGGCTATACGGCAACTGGAGACAAGTGTCTTCAGGCAGTAACTCAACAATCAATAGCTGTCAAGAGACAATAGTTTTGAAACCTCAGAAAGCCATCTTTCAGAGAGCCCAGGGCTCTCTGGGTCTCTTGGTCACACTGAGGTTCCAGGACTCTAAGGCTGTGAAGTGGGAGGAAGAAGAACAAAAGGTGATAGAGGCAGGGTGTGGGGTAAGGAGGTATTAGGGGGCAGACTCCATGTCTGACTGGAGGGCTCTTCTGAGAAGAGCTTGGTGGTTCCCAGGGTCTCCACTCCTTAACGTTCCACCCCCCGACCAATGACTTTGTTCTAGGAAATGAAGGAAATTGCATTCTCTTCAAACCCTTTGGAAAGGAGAAGATTCTGCGATGGAGAATGAGTCCTGCCATTTGTTAATTTACCTAACATACTGAATTGCTCCAGAGAGTGGGAGGATGGTCACAAACAAACCTAGCATGATTCCAGCCCTTGTGGGGCTTATATTCTGTGGAGAGACAGATGATAAACACATAATGCAAGTATGGTTGATGACAAGCAGTGTGAGGATAGATGAAGCAGGTGAAGGGCCAGAGAGCAACATGGGAACATCAGAATCATAAACAGGGTGGTTGGGGAAGGCCTCTCCTAGGAGCTGACACTGGATGGAGAGTCGAGTGATGAGAAGCCAGCCAGGCTAAGATATGGGGATGTGTATTCCAAGTAGAGGGAAAGCAAAGACGAAGGCCCTGAGACAGGAAAGGAACAGAACATCTTAGATCTGGGGCCCACAGTCCACTGTGGGCATAGCCAGCATTCCTGAGGTTCCTAAGTTTTCCCCAGACATTGGTATTCATTTGAGCTTCTGAAGGTCCTGAGTGGTCAACAGAGCTGGCTGTCAATGGGGTACCTAAGGCTCAAGGAGAAAAGAGTGACTTGCACTGCTAGTTAGTGGCAGTGCAAGGCAGGGCTTGGCCCCTTGGTCTCCTGAATCCTACACTGAGCTCCTTCTCTTCTCTGGAGCACCTCGGCCTCTTCCTGAATCTCAAGTGCTTCCTCTAACTCTGCATAGCCATGCTTAGGTCTAGGGGAGACACCATGACTGAATCTTTACATATGAACTCCATTCTTGGAGGAAGGGGCAGATGGAGGGAATTGGTCATTGACCTTGGGAATATGGCGCCATGAGAAGCAAGGCCACCTGCCAACTCCACACAACCAAGACTGCCCATGCCAGTGTGCATTCTTTTGAACTTCATTCTGGCCAGCTTTCATTTTAGGCATCCTATGGATAGAGAGCTAGATATTGTCAAGACTTTTAATGGCCACCCCCAACAAAATCACCTGGAAAACATGGGCTGATCAATTGGGAAATCCAAGTCAAGCACTCTTGGAGACATGCAGATGAACTCCCACTAATGATTGCTGCTTAGACCAGCCTGCTGCTGGGAAGCTCCAACTCATGCTCAACTTGACCAGCCCAGGTTCAGTCCCTCCTCTGCACCTTCCAGCATGGCAGCCATGGGGGTAGGCATGGCTACCCCACAGTGCAGAGGTGGCTATTGCCAAGACTGGCTGTTCCATTTTCTTTTCAGGAATCCTGTTCCTGGCTGGGCCAACTGCTTTCAAATGAATAGCTATTTCTGGATGATTTTTTTATGTTTTCTCTCCCAGCTGGTTGCTATATTATTTGCATCTCATGCTGTACTGGCCTCCATGGGAGACAAGAGGTGGCCCACCTTTTCTATTAGCTGCAACAGTATCTGTTTCCCAATATTAAAAGGTGAAATTAGGAACTATAGCAGCCTTCCAATATGCTATCTGCTCACAAATTGAGAAGTTAAGTGGAAAGGCTCCTTTTTGCCCTCAGAACTATTTGTGATGTTCTCCATGAAAAAGGGGGGATTTGCAGAGGGGCTGGAGGGCACAGATAAGCATGAGCACAGATGGGAAAAGTGAATCTTTGGGAAAAGTTTCAAGGCTCTGGAGTAGGTTCCTCTGTAGAGAAAGGTCTAGCAGGATGACTCCCAAGCCCATGGCCTCTGGCAGCTAAGCTCTGCCTGGCCCTGAGGGGCTGATCTGTGGGTGACTCCCAGCTGCCCAGCCAGGGAGTGCTTAGCAATGCCTGTTGTTCCTAAGAACAGTAACCTGGTCCCTTTTCTGCTGCCAAAGGAGCATTCGGATTAGATAGAAGTCATAGCCTGGGCTTTCTGGTTTCCATTCGACCCAGAACTCTTCTCAGTGGTGCTCTTGAGATGTTTTTCTCTTTGAGACAAATTTCTGGAAGTAGATTGTTCAGCCTAAAGGCTGGGGGAGATGCCCTTTGAAGCTCCTCTGCTGTCATGCTGTGAATAAGCCACGACAGACCATATCCTATTAACAAAACTAAGTGTATGCACTTTACCATGAGCAAGTATTTTTTTTATTTTTAGAACATTAGATAGAAAGATAGATAGATAGATAGATAGATAGATAGATAGATAGATAGATAAAATTTCTCATCCTGTCTTTTGTTGAATCCCATTGGATTTATTTTACAGGTGAGAAAGCTAAGGCATAGCACGGCCTGAATGTAGTCAAATGCAGCTCTCATGATAAGTAACAGTGTTTGTCATCTGGGTTTAGTGTGGCGTGGCCATGTCTACACTGGTTTGCTCCCATTTGTGCAGCTCCTACTCCCACCCCTCATTGTCTGTGCAAGAGGTGACTGAATTTGCAGGAACCATGGGCAGGAGGTCCTGTGCAGCAGAGTCCACTCATTCACTCATTCTGGTGTTCATTCATTCAACAAATATTTATTGAGTAGCTCTCATATGCCAGGCATTCTTCTGGGCCCTGGGCACAGAAGCAAACAAGCAGCCCTATCCTTTAACCCTATGAATCCTTTTCCCGCTTGCTCTGCCTGGTTGGGCACATATCCCATCAGACGACCTCTCTTCCATGGGAGAAGACTTTCCTGGCAGGACTTGGAATGGCACTCACCTCCTTCCTTGGAGAACTCAGTGCACCAAGGCTGTCCCTCCTCGCCCATTCAGAGCCTGCTCTGTCTTGGACCCCAAGATGGTTGTGCTGGCCCAGGCGTACCTCATCTATTATAGCCAAAGAAGCCAGACTAAGAGAGAGGCAACATCTCTGTATATTCATTAATTTAGCAAGCGTTTCCTGAAGGCCATAGGGTGTCAGATCCTTTTTTGGGCACTGGAGACAGAGCAGGGGAGAAAAGAGACAAAATTCCTCCCTGCCTTCATGGAGCTCACATTCTAGAAGGAACAAACTAAATAACTAGCAGGTGAGATGATAATAAGACTATGGAGAAAAGAATATAGATTAAGGCATTTAGGGTGTGCCTGGGTGGGGTTGCTACTTTGCAGGAGGTGGATAGAGAGGGGGCCTCTGAGGTGATGAAAGAGGCCAGTGAGTTAACAAGAGCATCTGGGAGCATATTCCAGGGGACAGAACAGCAAGGGTTAAGGCCCTGAGGTATAGAATGGGCTTATGCAGTTGGAGGAACATTGAGGAAAAAGCATGTAAAAGAGAGGAGGGGCATAGGGTCAGAGGGAATGGGGTCTGAGAAGATGGCTGGGACAAGGAGTTGGCCAAGGGCTTTGTTGGCCATTCTAAGAATTCGGCCCAGGCCAGGGTTTCACAATGGCGAGACCTTGTGCGGCCCAGAAATCCTGTGCTTAGTAGGGCACCAGAGTAATGCTCTGTTGTCACAGTCACAACATTCCCAGGAATCTTTGAACAAGGAGTCCTACATTTTCATTTTGCACTGGGCCCCGCAAAACATATAGCAGGTCCTCACTCCAGCTTTCACACCAGGGAAATGGGAAGCCTCTGGAATGGTGAGCAGTCACGAGACCACCAGCACCAAAGTGGCTGCTGCTAGTGGGTGGGCAGGGGGCGGGAAGCTGGGAGGCCCGTGAGGAAGCTGCTGCAGTGCTGCAGTGAGTGTCGGTGGCTCCTCAGACCTGGGATAGTGGTGGTGGGGACCAATGGCCTGCAAAGGGGACGTCCCCCATTGTCCCTGCACAGGTGGCCTCCCTGGGCCAAATCTTCAGCCAGCCACGCTGTCTCCTTCCCTTTGTCTTTCCTCTCACCCCTCTATCGCCACGGCTGCCTCAGGCTCAACCTGCCTCCTCGTCCCTGACATCTTGGGAGTTCCAGTTTCACTGATGAATTCAGTCTCTTCCCCTGGTCATCTTCATTTGCCTCCCATTTTCTTTCCATCTGTGACCACCACTGTTCCACAGCTGCAGTAGGTTCTGCTTTCTTCTCAGTAGGCCACATCTACCCTGGCTGTTTTCATACCCAACCCTGAGGACTGGACAACGAGGTTCTGTTTGCAGTGGTGGGGACGCACTGCCTCACACCATTCACACTCTCCTCTCGCTTCCCCCTCCGACCCACAGTCTGTATCCCCAGGCGGCTGGCAGCACTCCAGGACGGCCCAGGCGCGTGGAGCTTTCTTCACGCGAAGCTACCTGGCCCATTTGGGGGTGGGACCTGATTTCTTGTCCTGCGCAATGCTTTGGGCCACTCAGGCACCTTTCAAGGTGAAGAGGACCTGGTCTTTTCCCAGAGCGCCATGGTTCCGCAGCAACGTGCTCCCCGAGCCTGCGCATTTCTGTCTCAGTTTCCCCGGTCACGTGGCCCTCGAAGCTGCACTTTAAATATGCCTCTGTCGCCTGGTTTTATTTGTTCTGGGCTTGAAATCTATTTATTTCATAAATACCTTGATAGACTTCATAGAGAGTATCTTGAAAAATAGCCTTTTGATTTGAATAAGAAATGAAAAAAAAAAAAAAACCCACCAACTCTTCAACTTTGATTTATTGTTTGCTTTTTTTTTCCTCCTTCATTTCAATATCCCAGCTCTTCAATACCAAAATATCACACAAAGAAAGGCTTAAAAATGAGATGGGGGGTGGAGTGGTGCTTCTCAGCGTAAATTTGCTTCCTGACTGAGGCCTTGTATGCCAAGTTTTAGTCTGAATTACATATTTACAGCTGAGTTATAAACGCTTGAAAAACAGGATTTATCATAGAAATAGTGACACAGCCTCACCCAGCCTGTTGTTCTTGGGGCCCGTGGTAATATACTGTGCAGAGAAATCAGTTCATTAGTTAGTTATAAACAAAGCACAGAGATAGTAAATTAGAGTAGGTATTTCAGCCGTTTTCTGTGTATTTACGACACCAAAATATGCAGCTGCATTTTATTCCTTGAGATAGTATTTAAGTATTTCAGATTTAAGGCGCATTTTTAGATATGGCCACAGTGCATTTTTAGCCTTGCTTGCTCTCATTCTTCAGTAGTTTCATTCCTGGTATTTTCTTCCTTCTCTGTTGCTCATTAGAAAAATGTTAAAAATCCATTTTCGTCTGATTAATAATAAAGCTGATCACATGTAACCTAATTTTCATTCAGTGCTGCCCCTGTCTGTGGAGTCATATACAAAGTGACCTTTGAATCGCCAGTGGACTCATAAAGTACAATAAGCACCATTGTCCTGTCAAAAATTGAAGATGTTTTACATCATTACAAAATTTAATGTTCCATCTTTTCAAATGCACTACTTTTCAAAGGCCACATTCCAATTGAAGCTCATTAAAATCAGACTCAAGTTTCCTGTGGTGGGGATGAAGAGAGTTTCGCAGGCAATGGGAGGAAAATGAATCACTCTTTTAAAACAGATATGGTTACATATTAGTTTTGAAAGGTACAGGGACGGCAGAGCCTCCGTTGTCGCTGTCGGCAACAGCGCAGCTTTTGTGCTGATAAATCCAATAACCGCCTCCCGCTTCCTTTTACTTCACCCACACTGTACCCTATTTACTTATGAATAAATCAACTCTCTAAATAAAATTGTTGTTTTAAAGTTCAGAGATAGGATCAGAAGGGGTTTCTGGAAGAAAGCTGTAAAAATCTGCCCTGCAATTACAGATTTCTTTGAAACATTCACCAACCCGCAGACCTGATATTTTAGGAACAGAGCCACTCGAGGGGCTTTCCTCTGTCCGCGGGGGAGGGTGGTCCCAGGGTCGGAGGCGTGTGTTTTACCGAAGACCCGTTTCAGCTGCATGTGCCTCAAGAAGGGGTCACAACCAAGGGACCGGGAAATCTGAGCCCAAGCTGAATGCCTGGCTTTACAAAGAAAACATGTCTGGGTCTTCCTGTTAAAATTCTTTCTCAGTTGTCATCCTGGGATGCTTGGTTATTTCTCGGTCACGACTGTGTGCTGAGAATGTGAGCCGGTCTCTCTCTAGGTTTCCTGGCTGATCTCTCTGATACGAATGTGTTGGGGTACATGACATCCCCACATCAGGTACTGTTAATGCAACAGAATCGTTTAACAGTCCAGATTTTCACAGAGCACTGATGTGCATCCCTGAAGCTCTTGAAATACTGGCCTCTTTAGGAAGCATCTCATTGGAAAGCTGTTAATCTCCCAGTGCAGAAATGGCAACTTGAGACTCGACATTGTTCACAATGGGCATGGAACTCAGAGAGCTCCAGTCACCAGGTCTTACTGAAATGGGATTTAGTTTATTACCTACTAGGCTTTGGCATTTAGTCAAAAGAGGGTAGTCTAGTTTCTGGATGGGCTCATCCATATCTTCATGTAACATTTAATGGCACCCACTTTGGCATCCACTAGCCTTGAGTTTGTGTCCCCGTTCTGCCACTGGTCACTGTGTGACTTTGTTGGGTTGCTGAGCTTTGCTGAGCTTCCAATTCCTTATGGGGACAATAGTGGTATCTGCCTTGCCTGACACACATGTAAAGGGTTTAGCACAGTGTGTGTGGGAGCTGTTGGTATGGGGGTGACAGTATTAGTTGTTGTTTTAATTATATCCAGAAAATCCCTCACTAATTTCCATCCTGAGGGTGTGAGATAGCTTACAGAGCTAAGACAAGGAGAGGGAAAGTGGTTTGCCTCTGATCATGCTACTGATAAATATGTTCTTTCCACTACAGCTGTAGCACTTAGCTATTGCTGTGTAACAAACCACCCAGAACTTAGTGGTTTAAAAGAACAATGATCTATGTTTTCCTACAAGTCTTTGGTGCAGCTGGGTGTTTCTGTTGATTCAGGCCAAGCTCAGCTCATCTTAGCTGGACCCGTTCATGCCTCTGTGGCCAGCTGGTTGGCTGGGGGGTGGCTGGTCTAGGATGGCCTTGGCTGGGGCGACTCAGTTCTTTTCCCTGTGGTCTCTCATCCTCTGGCAGGCCAGCTCTGGCTGGTTCTTGTGACTGAAGCATGGAAATATGCAAACACTTTTGCAAAACTCAGTTTCATCAAGTTACTTTTGTCCCACTGAGTAAGCCCAGAGTGAATGTGGGAGGGTGCTAATATAAGGCATGGATTAGGGAGGTGTGACACTAGCCACCATTGGTGCAACCTATCCCCCTTTTCTGTCCCCCAGTCCCCAAAGGACACATTGAATTGGATGTGGACAGTAGAGTACTTAGGAATCAAATGTCTTTGAAGATATTTTGATTCCTTCCATCTCATGTCACCACTATGGTGTGACATTCCTTTCTATTTTTCTGGTGGGTTCTGAGGTCCTTCCTGCAATAGCTGCTTCACCACCACTGGACTCACAATCAGCCACCAAGAGCCACTGGCCCAGGAACCCTCCCTGTAGTGCCCACATCTGGGCTCTGAGGCCCACTTGGATTTTCTGGGCTTGAATTGCAGAGAGGGCTTCCTGTCCCTGATGATGAGGACAGGTGTCTTTCAGAACACTGGCATCAGGAGTCAGACCCTGCAAGGGAGGTTATTCTTGGGTATGGGGCAGACGCCTGGGAAGCAGGGCTTGGTGAGGCCCCCGTGGGTGCATGCAGGGTCTCTGTCTGTGATGCAGGCTGCGTGAGTGCCCCTGTGGGCATATGGGGACGGGGTGGGGAACCAGATCCCCTCAGCCCCTTCTCCAGAGGAGAGCTGGGCAGGCCCAGAGCACAAGCACCTGATGCTTCTGGCTGGGAAGTGGCATCATCAGAGACCTGGGTGTTCAGCTTATGCTTCCACAGGGAGCTGCCTAAACAGTGGGGGCTCTGGGAGATTCCAGCTCCTCTCCAGGCTTTGGAAAAGTCTTCCTTTCTCTCACTAGGCTGCCCTGGTGGTCAGGACACCCCAGCTCCTGGCTACTCGGGTCACTTTCCAGCCCTCCCTCTGTGTGACCCTGCAGACCCTATTGCACCCCAGAGCCCTGTGCAAAGAAGATGGGGGCCCAGTGCCCATAGGAAGCAGGCAGCTGTGGCCTCAGGCTGGCCCAGCCGTGTGAACCCATCAGTCCTCTTTACTCTAGCAATGGTTTCCCCAGAAGAATTAGGTATTCGTGTCTGGAATGATGAATATTAACAGCTTGCCTTACAACCTCCAACATCTGGGATTCCACCTGGAACTTAAGAGGAGCAGACCTCAGAGAGCCAAGGTCCAGGTCAGACTTGTTCTTTAGGAACAGAAAGCATAACCCTTTCCTGTCTGTGGGATTCCAAGTGGGATTCCCCATGGGAAAGAAGATGCTCCATGAACAGAGATGGGGGAAGGCACCGCGGCTTCCCCAGGGACAAGGCAGCCCTTTGTCATGCCCTTGGTAGCAAAGACTCACTGTCAGCTCCCAACACTTTGGCTTCTATGATTGAGGGCTCAGAAAGCAATGCAATCTGGCTGCTCAGGAGCACAGGACAGTGAACCCAAAGGGCAGAGCACACCCCAAACAGCAGGAGGGGACCCAACCTCTTTAGGGTTCCCACTGCTAAGGGAATGGGGATGAGGTTCTGCTGCTCATGGAAGTTGAAACATAATTTAGTTACATCCTGCAGCTCCCAGAGATATAAAGTCTGAAGACCTGGGCTCTCTTACTAATCCTTGGATGAATTTAGGAGGCCTCAGGTTTTCCCACCTGCACTGTAAGAGGGTGGAACTAGGTGATCCCTCAAGCCAGGACCTGTTGGAAGGAGTCCCTAGCAGCTGAGTGGGGAGTCATAGATGTGGGGTTTCCAGGAGGCCAGGGCCACACTGGGTGATATTACAGGAGAAGGGGGCCCAGCATCTTTGGTCTTTCTCTGGGCCAGTGGGGAGATGTCCCTGGGACCCCAGCAAGGGGCTCTCTATCCGAGGGCAGGGCCTGGAGGAATGCCGTGTTGCTGAGTGGAGGCCGTTGGCAGGGCCAGGGTGGCAGTCTAGTGAGGTACCTTCTTTTGCAGAGGGCTCCCTTGGCATCTGGCAGAGGGTATGGTTCTGGGGTGTGTATATGTAGGGTACTTTGCATGCAACACAGCCAGATACTCCAGGGGCTCTCAGCACGTGCAGCTGGATTGGTGGAAGTGGCTGTTTCCTTCCAGAGTTGGGGCTCTGCATAGGGTTGGCCCCCAGGCTGGGCCCCTCACACAGGGTGCCGGGGTAAGGGGTTACCAGCAGGCGGAGGGGCCTCCTCTCCTCTGCTCCTTTCAGGACTCAGGCAGATATCATCTCTTCACTTCCGTGTAATATACACTCTCAGCTCTCCTGGCAGCAGGAGGATAAGGGACCAGGGATAAGAAAGCTGTTGGTGAAGGTGTGTGTTTAGTCTGGATATAGTGGGAAACGTGTCTTCCCTGTGGCCTTGCCATTACAATTCCTCTCCCTGTGGTATGAGGGTACTCTTGATTAAATAGAAGGGCGGTTAGCTCTACATGCAGAATGTTGGAAGAGACTGGAGACTCAGCCCAGAACACCCTCCAGCTCCTCTGTGTCAATCCACAGCCAGGCTTGAGGATGAAGCCCCTTTTTCTGTTCTTTAATAAAGCCTTCTGGAACCACACAGGTCTCTCTCCTGCTTGATTCCTCAGAACCACTGAAGTCTGCACCTTGCAGCCTGTGCATCTCTGTATGTTTTCCTTTAACCATCTGCAGACTAGAAGTTCATCTTTTCTTTCAGATCAAAAATACCTTAAAGACACAGTCTTGAGCACACTGAGAATGCCCAAGAAATATGTTGGAATTATTCATTTATGGCAATCCTGGTGTTAGCAATAACAGAAGGTGGTGCTTCCTGAACACTGCCCCTGTTAAGGACTGTAAACATCACGAGGGTAAGGAACCAAGGTATTCCTAACTCTGAACACGTTGCCTGATGTATATTTGGCTCTCAAAAGAATAATGTAAAATAATGGATGATGATATAAATTGATGGATGAATGGATGGATGGGTGGGTGGATGTACGGAAGGAAGGGAGGGAGGGAAGGAGGAAAGAAGGGAGGAAAGAAGGCTACATCAATGAACGAATGAATAAAGTAAATACCTCTTTTGGCCTCAACAAGCTTGGGTATTGACGGGGACTCCAGATCAGTGATTCTGGCTCCAGTGGTCAGTAAGCGTTAATAGATCTTTTGGAGTATTAGTTGGAAATTCAGGAAGCAGCTCTCTCTCTCTCATAGAAACTGCCAATTGACTCATGGGGGGATGCTGTTACTTAGTGTTACATATAGAATCAACAGTCAGCCCAAGTAGTCCCATCTTATCTTTGTCACCTGCACACTCTTTATCATCTTCACCTCTGCCTTCTCCCCTTTCCCATGAGATGTACCCCACTTAGCATGTTCTTCCTTCCTTACACCTATACCCATCATCTGAGGCCTGACCCAAGCTCTACATTCTCCAGAAAGCCTTTCTTAGCCAATACAAGTCTTCTTCCTCTTGATGACCATAGAAGATTATCTCACCATCTGTACAACATAGCTTAACATTTGAAATGTCCTCTTCAGATTTATCACTCTACAGTGGAAAGTGTTTAGGCTTTAGGAACATTCATTCATTCAATAAATCTGTACTGCACTTCCAGGCACTTGGGATATCAGTCAACAAGACCTGCCCTCTGTCTTAGTTTGCCAGAGCTGCTATGACAAATAGCACATAATGGGCTGACTTAACAACAGCAATTTATCGTCTCATGGTTTGGGAGGCTAGAAGGCCAACATGAAGTTATTGGCAGGGCTGGCTTTCTCCCGGAGTCTGTAGCTTTCTGGCCATCCTCCACCACATAGTGGTGTCTATGTGTCTCCTTGTGTCTCCTCCTTTGGTGTCCACTGACTTCTGTCTTCTATTGACTTCTGGCTTCTACTGACTGACAGTGTCTAAATTTCCTCTGCTTATAAGGACTCCGGTCACATGGATGAAGGACCATCATGTTCAATTTGGCCTCCTCTAAATAGGATCTTCCATGAGCCCATTCACAATGAGTCTACACCTTAACTAATAATCACATCTCCAAAGGTTCTATTTACAAATGGGCTCACGCCCACAGGACCAGGAGTTAGGACTTGAACATACTTTTATGGAGAACATGATTCAATCTCCACCCCCTCAAAAAAAAGATTCCTGCCCTCCTGGAGTTTGCACCTGATCAATTAAAATCCCAGCTCTACCACTTAATAGCTACCGTGTTTTTGATCAAATTACAGTATCTTTCTAAGACTGAGTTTTACCATCTATAAGATGAGACTGACAACCAACCCACAGGGTTGCTGTGAGGGAGGAAATGGGATTCAGAATGCAGTGGGCCCAATCCTGGGCCCAGCTTTATAAAGCTCATGCTATTGCAGCCCCTGGATGGGAGAACATTCTGGTGGGCAAATAATTGACTGCACCGTTCTTCTGTATCTGTTGTGTCAGGAAGGGGAGCGGAAACCAGGTCCCAGCATGGGCTGGTTGGTGAGAAGAATCCATTGCATGTCCACAGTTGCAAAGGACTTTTCCAGACTCAGTTCCATTAGGCCATTCTTCTACAGACGAGAGCAAATGAAATTCTGAACAGACTGGGCAGATTCACACAGCTGGGGATGGAGCCAGCACAAGAGCACTTTTGAGAACGAACCCTAAAGCTGTGTAGTTCCCTTCCTTCCTTTTTCCCTCCTTCTGGCACTTGGTATCTTTTCCAACACTTAATATCATTTTTATAAAGGCTCTCCTGGCCAGCCGACTTCTGGAGGATGGTCATAAACGGGTAAATTATTTGCAATCATCTCTTGAGGCAATTGTACCTTCTGGAAATTAATTACATCTTTAACACAGTTCGCTTGCTTTTTGCCTACCTGTAAAACACTGTGTGGACTGGGAGTACTGTGAATATCATACAGTACTTAGTATGTAGTATTGTAGACCAAGAAACATTTGTCAACATTATATAATAATCCATGATCAAAACACTAAAACCTGTCAACTCCTGGAGTCAGTCGCATTCTAACTCTACAACTGAAACTCATTTCAAAGGAAATGAAAGTCAAGAGGATGAAATTCAATTAAAATTCATTTAAAGTATGGAAAAAACGATTCACAATGATATAAATCAGCACATTGTATTGCCTACTTTATCTTCTCCTATAAGGCACTAACAACAACCAATAAATGTTCCTAAGTTAGTGAAGGACAGATTGTGCTCAAACAACACAACTCCGTCCACACATATCTTGAAAAAAGATTTGAAAGGCATTAACACACCTTTTTCCTTCTAGTTCCTCAGCTAGCCATTTCCACCATTACTACTTTTTTGGACCAAGGCATAGCAGAAATCCAACTAAAGATCTTTCTTTGTGTGGATTTTTTTAAAAACATTTTTGAGAATGCATGCAATTTCACCGATAGCTGGATCTCAGCAGAGAAATTAACTTCAATAATCTATGGATTACAAGACATATCAAACCTTCAAAGCAACCCAATGTTAGATCTATTCTCAGAAGGGTTTAAATGACTTTAATAGTTAACAACAAATGATAGGATGCATTTTTCCCAACTAAATCAAGATCAGTTGGCATTACTCTCCTGTTCGCCCATCCTCTTCATTATGACGAGCACGTTCCCCACCACCAATTGGGAATCTTTTGGGGGTGCTTGTCCCCAGGAGGTGCCTGGTATCTGGTTCTTGGTCCAGCAGGCCCAGCAGGCTTGAGGCAACAGGCAGGGGCCTCTACAGAGTGTCCTGGGCAGCCGCCTCCAGCGTGCAGACACGCATAGCCTTTCTTGTCAGTTGGCCTATTGCTCTTTAGCCCTGGAAACCTGGAGAGTGCCTTCTGGGGGAGAGCTCCAACCATCAGAGGAATGTCTGGGCCTGGTGTTTGTGCTGATAAAGGGGTCGTGGTACCCTTGGATGAGACTGGGGAGGAGCCTGGAGCCTGCCCCTGCTGCAAATCCTTTCTGACCTAGCTTATTCCCCATTCAATTCGCAGCCTGCGGCAGTGCTGCCTCTGAGGTTCACAGGCTCTAACTGGCGCACCACAGTTCCTTCTGTTTATTTGCTCGTCCCAGTCGTGGCTGTGCCTCTGTTGGCGCAGGTGCGGCATTTCCACGCATGCCCTTTCCACATGTGGTGCTCTGCTTCCTCCTGTGGGAGTCCCACTGAATCTCACTGGCTCCAGCTGCAAAGCTCACAGAATCTTCATCCAGCAGTAACACGGGGCTTTCCAGGGAGCTTCCTTGGGCGGCAGCTGCACTTGAACCTGCAGGGGCACCTGCCGGGCTGGAGGTCGAATTGCTTAGCAGGGGCCAGCCAATCTTCACCAGCTCCCGCAGTGAGCTGGGCTGCCGGCGCCCAGCACCCTCGCAGAACACACAGGTCATTCTGGCGCCTGACTGTGGGCATCAGCCCAGCAATGGCATGCCAGATGCGGCCCTGAGCCCAGGTTCTCTTGAGACACTGATGTGTCCTGGTCGCAGTGGTCATCCAGGGGGCCAGGGTGTGAACTGCCCAAGCTCATCTGGAGTACAGCTTGATTCCAGAGGCCTGACTGGAACAGAGGGCTTGGCAGATGGGAGGAGAGGAGCAAGGAGATGGGAGGTCTGGGCCACGTGCCCTGCCCGTTTCCCAATGTGAAGCGCATGCTACTCACTGAGGGTCAGACATGACCCATGGCCCATGGAAACATGGTGGGAAATCATGTCCCTATCAGTTCTCTGCTGATCTTTCTCATGAAAACCACGAAGAAAATATCCCTTTGGTGCTGCTCAGCCCTTAAGGCCGCTCCAACATTTGCTAATCACAGTTTTAACCCAGAGGGAGACGGCCTTAGGCCAACCTTTTCAGGCCATTGATTCTAGCTCGAATTGAATAACCCTCTTCTATTTTCATTTTTTTTATTAGTTTGACTATTTTCTAATTAAGTCAAGTAGCACTGGCTTTCCATTTAGGGTTCTGATATAAAGCTTCCTTTTAGAATAAATTTATTAAAGAGTAAAAAGAGATCATTTAAAGAAACATTAAGGAAATGCTAGGCATTAGCATTTCCCCAGCAGGTGCATATTAAGGAAAATGGCAGAAGTCCTGGGGGCATTATGGAAACACGTGCAGGTGTGGTCAAAGGAACAGGGCTGCTCAGAACCTGGGGAAGTGTGGTGGAGTGTGGGATGGATCTCTCAGTTCTCTGGAGAATCCATGAGAGGCCTGAGAACTGAGCCCACTGGAAAGTTGTGGGACACTGGATTTGGATTCAGCACAGAAAAGGACCTCCTGCTGATGAGCACCTCCCAGCCTCGGAGATGCTTGGGCCACGATGCGGAGAGCCCTTCACCGGTGGCCGGCGTCTGCGTGGTGGAAAGGGCCCCTGCTTTGCCTCCGAGCACCTACTGCCCACAGGAGTCTGCACCCTTAGATCCTCTGTTGCTCTTTCATGATGTGATGGCGTTGCCGGAGATGGTAACTCTAGAACTCAGTTTCAGTTAAACAGGTTGCTAGAACAATGAGAGCTTTTGATTAACTTCATGTGAAATTGAAGGGTCCAACCATCCTTTCAGGTTTGACTGCTGTTATAGTTGAAAGAACTTGTTCTGACACCAATTACCTCCTTATGGACAGCACCCATATGCATGTCTGAGAAATGGATACCAGTGGTTTATTTGGGAGGTGACCCCAGGCAGAACAGGCAGATAGAGGGGGAGAAGTGAGGCGAGGAAAGGGAGGAGACCAATAAAGGGTGCATTATCAATCCAGTTACTGGGTGGGCAACTGGAATTCAGTATCAGGGGGAGCACTGAGTGGCAGTGTAGACTGTGCCTCAGAGTAATCCTAATGGGGGAGCCAGGAAGCTGGGGCATTTGCCCTCCACCTCCCCATTCATCATTAGGGGAATCCACTCTCTGGTCCTTCCACCTGCCCTGCATGTGGGCTCAATGTCCAAAAAAATGTCTTCAGACAGAAATTTGCCGGGGTTCCCACTAAGGAGACTTTGGTGCATAGAGGTGAGTGTGGAGGGGAGTATGGGTGGGGCAAGGCCAACACCTGCAACGAAGGATACTTCTGTAAGATGGTGAGAATATTCATTATATTTAGAACCAGCCAACTGGCCTCCATTCAGATGACCCACTTTTGCTGGGAACTCCCAAATTATGAATGCCAGGAAAAGTTAGACCCATGCCCTCTTCTCCGGTCCACATGCAGAACTGGAAATAGACACCCCTCTTTCTACTGGAGATTTCAGCACCAGAAGGAATGGTGGCTGGGCCTCACTGTACCGATTACCCGGCAAAGCCCCTTTTACTCTTTGGGGCCAGTTTCCCCAGTTGCAGAGCGAGGGGCTCAGATTTGAGAGTCTCAGGAAACACTTCCAGTTCTTGTGTTTGTTTTCTGGGATTCTTAGGAAGCCAGCACATACAAACAAAGCCTCTTTGATGTCCAGCTACATGAGGGAAGACTGAACATTTGGGAAAAATGGATGCTATCCTTCCCAGGTAACAGGGAACTGGCTCCATCCCTGGAGGATGGAGGAGAAAACCAAGGACTTACCGTGTGCCCTGAGTCACACTGTCCTACTCAGGCCCAGATGTGCACAGATGGGCAAGCACAGCACAGCTGGGCCTGCTTCCCAGGCACGTGGATCAATGCTGACAGGCAACTGATAATTCCATGGGGAAAGGCAAAGACAAATGCCACTCACCCACTTGGTGGAAGAGAATTCAGACCAGAAGTGGATACCAACAGAGGCAAATGATCATTCATCTTGCAAAGGCAGTGGTCACGGTAGAGACGTCGGGCCAAGCATCTGGGGCTATCCTCTCTGCTCCTTGCTGTATAAGATTGCTGCTTCCTTCTCTCCCAAGCCCTTCTCAGCAGCCCTGTGCCACCATGCTCTAGAGTTCCTTCAACCAGCCAGCTTAGATAGGCCCCCCTCTTGAGGAGAGACAATAGACCATGTTGGGCTTTCAATCACAAACTAAAATTGTCTTACAGTACAAGAGGAACACATTCTTCAGAATTAATTTTCAACTTTACAAGGTGGCCTTGGAAAACTTTCCCGAATCAGTTTGTAGAGTTTAGTCCTCACTTGCTGAGCAGGTATTCACACATTTCTCCTCACTTTGGAAATAATTTGAATATTTATAAATTTAAGTATTTATTTTCATATTAAAATTAAAGCTCTATTGTCTTGCAACTAACCTGCCTTGTTCTGCCACTCCAAAACAAAACCTTCTCTGGTGTGATAACTTTTATTTATAGATAGCAATAAGCATATTTAGCAATATTATTATTCATGACCCTTGCACTAAATATCATAATCAGAATACAGATGTGCAGGATAATTTCCATGCACAAGTCACTATGCATCAAATTCTTGCAAAGCAAAAATAGCATCATTTTTGGGATAAATAATCCACTGGTATTGCATAAAGATGTCAAGGGGGGCACAAAGGACTTCAGGTGGTAAAACTTGGAGAGACCGTTTAAACCCAGTAGTGCTCAACTTCCTGAGAAAGCAGTGCGATTTTTCCATTCTTCCTTTCTGGCAATTCATCTGATCACCTTCTTTTACTGGACCCATTTTTAGGATGTGGTGTAATACTATGTCAGGCAAGTGATAGTCTGGGAGCAAAGTGTGTTTGGATGCAAGTGTAGACCTAAAACCCATCTTTTAAAATATCTTCTTTACTTTTGTCATACTAAAGATGCAGATTATCAGATCAGCAGCATACTCAGGCTCAGCTCACTAATTGACTGAACAAGATGCGGTCACACTTTATACACCATTCCATAATGGATTTTCATGTTTGTGAATCCTAACTGGCTGTGGAAATGAAAAGCAAATGTCTCATAATCACAAATATCTTCTGAGTTTTTTTTTTCTAAACCCAAAGATTAAATCAACTTTACCCCCCATTTGCCAGCAAGTTCATGGTTATAGAAGGATGATAAATGATCGGGTGATGGACACATCCGTTGTGCTACTGTTTAGCAAATTCTTATAAGTGATTGCTAGATATAACACATTTCTCAGTTAGGTGTTACATGAATAATTGGTATATTAAAGAAAGTGTGAAATAAACAGGTATAAAGCTTGAAATGCGTTTATTATTTGCCGAGGTTTTTCACATTCAAGCCATTTAGAAACCATCCTCGGGTTCAACTTCTCAACTTCTTTTCCATAGATCTGGAGAAGAACCCTTCATTAAACCTGTTGTGGAAAGATCCTTCCATGCAAATGCTATCAATTATTTTTAACTACAGCCTGGCAGATCAGAGACAAGATGCTGTGTGAAAACCACGCAACATAGAACTGGTCAGAAATACCTGCACCTGTCAGTTCAAGGGTGGGCCATAGAGGGGGGCTCTCCAACTACACCCCTTGGGCCTCCTTTGCTTCTGCTTCTGCCCCCCCATTCTCGTCCTTTCCCTTCTCCTGTGCTAGTTTCCTGTTTCTTGGTATCAGAGCCAACACCAGGCCATTCCCAGCTTTCCTGGGTTCTACTTTGGAGTAAGTCTTCCCTGAGACTCCACCTCTTCTTACCCTCCCCGGGTCCTTGAGCAGCAGGTGCAGAAGAAGGAAGTTTCATCGGGTAGGAGATTTTAGGACAACCTCTGTAAGCCCCAACTAAGAGGCCATCTGCTGCCCTGTGGTCGAATCGTCTGATTTTCCAGATGGGAAGTGATCTGGGGAGGGCTCACCAAACCTGCTGTGTGGATGGGCCAGTGAGCTCCTGCAGAGGCTGGTGCATCCTGGCCATCCCCTGGTCGGCGCTCCAAGGGTGGCATCATTCTTGAGTGGCTTCCGCTTTCTGGAATAGAGCATTTCCTAAAGAGGTAGGCAGGCAGAGCAGATGGGATTGTGACTTTGGCAAAGCAAAACCCTTCTAATGTTTAGTCGAGGCCAGCCTTGGCTCTGACCCCACCTGGCACGCATTGCAGGCAAAAGAGTTCGGCTGTTCTTTGTCCCTCCCCACCCCCCACCAACTTGAACTCTACGACTCCAAAAGGGAGCTCTCAGTACAAGGGCTTGTCGGTTGCCCCACTCACTGTGCTCTCGACATAGCCTTGTCTTGAGATCTGGGGTCTGCAGGGTGGCAGGGCTTCGGAGCATTTGGAGGGGATGTGATAACTGGAGAGAGGGAAATTTTCAGAGCAGAACCACGGATACTCTAAGCAGAGAAGAAATAGTCTAGACTTAAAGATTTCACCACCTCTCCAATGAGAGAAGCCAGCCCAGAAGGTGCCACCCCACATCCCCCTCTCTCCATCCTGTCCCCACGGCCTCCCAGCTTCCTTCCATAGGACTATTGTGAGCTGCACTGCACTGAAAATATCCAACACCAGAGTTCAGTTAGTGGTACCAGAGTCTTTTTTTTTTAAGTTTCCCAGGAAGGGCAAACAGTAAGTATTCACGACTGAGACATTCTCAGAAGATTGCTAGCCTCAGGCCTCATCTTTCCTGGCCTGTCACGGTGTCCAGCGGGATGAAATGCCCATGTGACCCAGCCTCCCAGCGTCTGTCCACTCTCAGCCAGCAGCCAGACACTGCTTTCTGCCCCCGGGTGCACACCTGGAAGCCTCTCCTTCGGGGGGCTTCGTGGGGGTGCCTGCAGAAGGGCTGGGTCAGGCCACGGTGCCTGTTGCAGGCTGCCTCAGGTAGTCTTTGGGGTCATGGCCTGGGTTCCCAAGCCAGCCTAGAGGTCTGCCCCCTTTCCCTGCCCTCTTTTGGCTTCCTCTGCTCTCTGGGTGGATGCCGTGGCTGGTCTGCCACCTCCTTCCCCATCTCCCTCTGTCACTGGCTGCTGCCTTCATTGCATAACTGGTAACAAATTGCTTGGCCAGATCATTAGTTCCTCAGCCCTGGGCTGCCCCCCAGGGACACATTCACACACTTCCTGTGCCGGGGGTACTGCTCCCCTCACCGGCTTGAGCAATCTGCCTCCCCTCCTCATTTCATCTGGTCTCCTATCTCTCTTCGGGAAAGAAGCCACCAGGACTCTCATTTGGTTTGGTGAAAACTGAGGTCAGCTGGCCCAGGTGGGCAGAGTAGGTGGACCTCATGCTCTGGGGGATTCCAGGAACCCTCTACCCAGGCCCCTCCCCTCCCTTGGAAAGCTGTCACCCAAGGGTGCCCCAAATTCCACCACTGGGGAACCACGTATGTGTGTTCAGTGTGGCCTGTGGCAGGCTGGGCTGGTTTCTCAAGGAAGAGGTTCCTTTATGTCAGATGCTTCCCACTTGGGCTGGAGACCAGGGTGCACCCACATGTGGCAGGACATGGCAGAAAAATGGTTCTCAAAGTGAGACAAGAGTACCACAGCTGGGAGAGTAAAAATGCAGTTGGGTCATCCTGGCCTGAGGAATTCAGTCTGGACTCAAGGTTCAGCCCTCCTCTGTCCAGCCTGAGGCCTCAGTTTCTCCATGTGTCAATGGGAGATTGGGCACTGCCCTGTCACCCTCCCTCCCACTGTCCGTTAGAAATTGATGATGGTGGAAGAACTTTATGACTGTGGGCATTTGTCCCCCTGACTGCTCTACCATCTGAACCACCTGCCTTTTCCAAGCAGTCATCATGGATAGAATCTTCTCTTTGTCTTTTTCAAAATCCCAACTCTACAAGGAATTGCTGACTAGTGTCCTGGTTGGGTGTGTAGAGGGCTTTACCCCGACTAATTTTGCTGTCCTGCCCCAACCTGCTTCCCCACATTCCTCGGAGAGAGGACACAAGCCTTCCTTGAGGGTTTATGTTCTCGGGGATAAGCCATTGTAAGCATCAAGGTGAAGGAAGCAGGGGGAAGGGAGAAGGAAGCCTGAGAGTCCCAGATGATGGAGAGGGAGGACCCTAGAGAAGAGGGAGAGGGGTGGGGCGGGGAGTGGGACAAAGAGAGGGCGGGACATCTCCAAGGACCACTCTCCAGCGGAGGTCCCCACTGACTGCTGGGAACAGTCAGGACTCGGACATCAGACAGGATTTCTCCTTTGCCTTCTGTTGCCAAGGGTGAATTCCCACCAGTGCCCAAGCGAAGATTGTCTGTGGGATGCGTTGTTCTTTCTTCTTATAGACCTAATGCTGCTGAGCTATTTTGGGCAACCATTTAAATAAAAGCCAATTTGACTAAAGAGCAAAATATATTCTACTGAATGACGGCAAAAGGGCAGAGCTTGGAAAGAAGGAAAAAAAATAACAGAGAGAGGGAGGGGGGAACAAGAAAATGCAAGGCATTCATTTTTTCCTTTGTAGTTTTTAATAAAAGAAATTCTCTGGCTGCTTAAAGTGACACATTAAAAGATGTATGTATCGTGCCTTTTAAAAACACAATTAGATAACACCTTGTCAAATACTTATATTCTTTGTTGACAGCCTTGAGCGGAATCACAATCGTGGCACAGCAATTGGGGCAGGTGTCTCCCCTGACACGCTGGCAGCCGAGTCAGCCATTTTACAGAAATGTTACTGTTTACCACTTTAATCATCAATCCACATCTAGTCACAACAATAAGTCAGAAGGAGCAGTAAATTATACTTGTTCAGCCCTGATGAGTTTGAACTGTTTTGCTGAAATTAACTGAAGTAATTATCTATTTTTCTAAAGCTGCAAAAAGAAAAAAAAAAGTAGGAATGTTCCAAGGGGAAAAAGAGGTTCTGCAAGTTGTCGGCCCTGTGATAATTAAGGTAACTTTTTTGGGAGTGTGGTGACCACATGGGTTAGCTGAGGCCGTGAGATGAGCTGATTTCGTGTGCTTTTTTTTTTTTTTTCCCCAGCAGAAAAACCCAACCAAACAAACAAAAATCCTTCATGCTAAAGAGAGCTCTCTTATGATGGGACAAGTTTGTCCATCCACCAGATTCAGCCTCCAAAAGCAATCAGGAGCCATCTCTTCTTACAAAGCAAAGGGCAAGTCCTCAAGAGCACAAATTTTCTGGTTTTCGGTGCTCTTAAGCACAGTGGGAGGGAAGCTTTCCATTGTTGCTTAACCCGTTCACATTTGCTCTGCAGGACTCCTGCTGGTGGTGGGCGCAGTGCCTCCAGGACTCGGGGGTTCACACTCCACCGACATGGGGCGCAGTCTCCCCGGGGCCCCAAACTGCTGCTCTTTCCCAGGTCTTGTCTCCCCAGAGCGTGCAAGAGCTCGAGCACTGGTGTGGTGGGACGCTTTAGGAGAAGACTGACTCCTGTGGCGCTGTCCAGCGGGACACCGAGCAGCTTCTTTGCTCTCTCTGAGCCCTTCTGGGAAACGGGGACAATGACACCGGTGTTGCTGGGGGTTTTGTGAGAATGAAGTGGAATTGTATGAGATGTTGGGAGTGGAGGCGACAGCAGCCACGCTGGGCCTAGAGGGGTGCTTCCTGCATCTCGGCTTCCTTGGCCTTTGGCCCAGCACCAAGGCAGGAGAGTGCGGGGAGTAAGGGCAGGCATGCTGGGCAGACGGCACCCGGAGCCTGGCTCTGCCCCTGCTGGGCACGTGATCCCGGGTGAGCCACAGGCTGCCTCAGTCTCTAATAGCCACCTCCTGAGCAGAATGCAGCCATGTACGTAGGACCGGCTGCGGCACTGATGGAGCTGCTGTAACCCCCATCAGGTTTCTGCCTTGGCGAGAAAGGGGAGCCCTGGGCTGTGTCCCCATGGCTCCCCTTCATCCAGCAACTCCTCAAGGGTGCAAGGTAGACTCCAAGGCATTTTCGGGGGCCTTGATCGGGGAGAGGCCCCTCCGCGGGCAGCCCTGCCTCCCCACAGAAGCTGCAGCTGAGCCAGAGCACGCCACTGTCTCTGCCGGCTCCCCCTTGGAGAAGGAAGTGCCGTCTGCAGAGAGCTGGGGGTCCAGGGAAACCCCTCCACACCGAGCCGCAGAAACAATGTCGAAAACCCCCTTTTAAAGCCAGGCCAAATATATGTCATTGTCTAGATTATTCAAAAACCTCGGGACTCCACTTTCTTCTTAACTTTCGGGGTAATTAAGGCAACATTAAAGCGAAGCAAATGGTTCGATGTGGGGGAGGGAGAACGGAGCATAATTATCCACTCCATCTAGCTAGACAACTCCCATCCACAGGAAAATTGCTCATTCTGCCATGTTTTGATCTGGGTAAATGTGGTGAGTTCACCCAGTGGAATGTCATTGTCTGGGATTCATTGTGATAGAAGAACCAAATTCAAGTCTGATGTTCTAAATTTAAAAACATGTATATATAAAAATATATTAATATAAATATATATGCAAATATATACCCACATGTATATATACCACTGATGTCCCTAATTATAATATATATTATTAAATTTAAAATTGAAATATATATACATAAACCTTTAGGGACAACGGTGGTTTGCCTTTTTAGTTTACTAGTCAGTTTTCCTAGAAAGGAATTTCTTCCTTCCTTCCTTCCTTTCTTCCTTCTTTCCTGCTTCCTTCCTTCCTTCCTTCCTTCCTCCTGTCTTTGCTCATTTCTTTATCTGGCCAGTAAACATTTGCCATTCAGCCTGACACCCAGACTACAACCTAGAAAATCCACTGAGGCAACTCCCGAGTCTTGCACCATTTGTACCACTTCACAAGTCAAGGCAGAAACTGTAGATTCTTTTCTAATCATATGAAAAATGAGAGTTACAAGTGAGGCATTGAACTTGGACAACAATGGCAGGACAAATGAGGACCTGATGACGTTCTCTAAATTTCACAAAGCACATTTGTCTCTGTTTTCCCTGGCAACCTTGAAGCATTTCACCCTCTTCACGGGCTGTTTTGTGTACTAAGAGGACTTTCTTTTTGTGGTTTCTCTGAGAACCATAGGATCCCCTCAGAAATTACATGACAAATCTCCACTCGGAATTTGATTCTGGGCTGTGGCTTGTGCATGTCCTGTTTATGACATAACAATTGTCATCAAATGTCACTGAAGGGAAAAGTTGTGGACCCGGGCCTGTGTTTGACCACCCAAATATTCCCAGCTGTTTATAAATCTTGGTTTCTAAAAGGTGCAAACCCAACCATGATCTGATGTATTGTCCAAGGCCGGAGTCCAGGACAGAGAATGAGAGAGACTTAGGCTCCTGCCACCCAGCTGACTGTTTCTGGAATGTGTCTAATATGGCTCTTTAGGGTTCAAAGCATTTCCTTACTCCTACCCCTGCCCCACATTTTGTCCCCCCTCACCTTCTGAACCCTCACTTTGGCAGGCAGGAATTGCTGTAGCCACGCGGGAGGTCGGCAATGAAGGTCCAGGATGAGACGCCCCAGCCAGCAACCCCAGCCACCCGAGGGGCTGGAGCCCGGCCCACAGATGCTCAAACACCCAGGTGTGTGACCCATTCTGTGTGGCCCGTTGCCTCTTCCTGGCTAGTCACAGCTTTAAGAGGGGGGTTGGCTCTTTGTAGAGACCTCCTCAAGAAGGTTTGGCGCCAAACACTTTTGTCCCAAGTTTCTCTTCCAAGGATTGCCTGTGTACTTATTATGAAGGCCAAGGTCCAAAGGACTTTTGTCCCAGTGACTCCTGGTCAAGTGAGCTGTCATTTTGTTGCTATTGTTATTGAGCACATGGCTTCTGAGTTTTATTTACAGTGTTTTCTGGAAGTAGGAGTCAGCTGTCATTTAAACTTTGTTTTCTGGAGAAAGTCTAAACAGAAAGTTTGTAGGGCAGACTGTCTCCAGGGGTTCAGGCAGGGGAAAGATCTTCCCCAGACTTTTCCTGTTTCTTCGGTGAGCACGCTGGCACCTAAAATCGTGAACTTTGGGAGCTAGAAGGTACCAAAGTGCTTGTCTAAACAAAAATTTTTATTCAACTTATGGGGAGACTGAGGCCTGGAGGGCTAAAGCGATTTATCCCTGACCACACTTGGCATTCACTCCACAAGTGTTTACTGAGTTTCTCCTGGGCAGGCACCATTCCAGGTGCTAGGAACCCACGGTGAACCTTAGGCCTCCCCAGCTCTGCATTTTGGGGATGGTGACATGGTGAATGGGTGGTGGGGTTAGTAGGATTTTGAGAAACTCAGAAACCCCATTTGAGAACTAGCTCTCTAAGGGCTAGTTGGTGAGAACTGTGCTTGGTACCTCTGGCCTTTGACTTCAAGCTTTGGACCAAGGAAGGAAAACAGAGGCATTGAAAATGTCACCTCCATGCAGTCACCAGGTGGCTACTCAAGGAAGCAGAGTCTCTTCATCTTCAGGAAATCCAGGCTGTGTGTATGACAGACTCCTGTTGGAGAGCTTCAGTCCACCAATGATGTTTATCTGCAATGGTGACAAACCATAGGACAGGGGTGGAGTTTGGGTCCAAGGTTCTCAAGTAGATGCTATAATGAGGAATGAGAAGTCAAGTGGATGTTAACATATGCTCATTTATTAGAAGCATATATTCATTCTTTCCTTTGTTCAACAAATATTTATGAGCATCTGCTACATGTCAGGCTCTGTTCAAGCCAATGGAGATAAAGCGGAGAACAAGGCAATGAAATCCCTGCCCTTGTACAGCCTGCATTCTTGTGGGCTATGTGGTGTCCAATACAGCTCAAAGACACAGCTACAGTGAAAACCCTTGACAACCAAATCCCTGTGTACACCCCAAAGTCACAACCATGTCATTGATATCTTTGTTCTCTCTGTGAGGTTAGCCTGCTTGCACAAAGAAGTTAACTCAGTGATGTAAGCTCGGGGCTCACTTGGCTCAATACCAAGCCTCTATACATACCTTCATCTTGCTGGAACTTCAGGGCCTGGTCCAAGGGAACCAGGCTACTCACTCCTAGCAGCCTCAGGGTTCAAGGAACAGCGGACACCAAGGCTGGTGGAGGAGCCCAGGTGTGAGCATCCTTATCAATATCAGTTCTACACAGAGGCTGAGGCATGCTTTCTGCATGGAGCCTGGCTGCCGTGACCCCAGATTCAGGAAGCAGGCTGCTGGCTGGGTGCCCTTGAGAGAACATAATCCTGCATTTGAAAAGCTGCTTAAAGATAATACTACAAAATAAATTTTCACGGTAGATGGGAGAAGATGGAGATTCGTTCCCATTCCCCTGACAGATCAGGAAGTGTTAGAAGCAGAGTCAGAAGTGGTGTTAGGTGTCCGCTGACGGCATGGGCATGGGAGGTGCCCAGGCTGCTCCTCCTGCTCTAGGTTCTCTCTCCATTCTGGCCCTTGCTCAGGCATAATTGTAATCACACTGGTTTTGGGGGTCTAGACATGTTTTGTATCCACCAAGTACTCTAGACTTGAGGCTCAGAAAGACAGGGACTGTGTCTATTTTGGTTGTTCCTGAACCTCCAGGGTCTGGTACAGTGCTTGAAACATAGAAGCACTCAAGAGATACATGTTGAGAAAAATGAAAGAATGGGTGGGTGGATGGATGGGTAGGTGGGTGGATGGATGGATGGATGGATGGATGGATGGACGAACAGATGAGTAGTAATTTGTTGCTACAGCTACAGGGAACATCAAACCTTCTGGTGCCCAGCAACTCCACAGATCCTATAGAGATAGACAATTTTTCAAGTCTTTTTAAATGAGCAAATAGAAGCCACAGATTTCCCTGTAAAAAATGCTGTAGAGTTGGCTTTTTAAGCTTGATGGAGAGTATCCAGGTGTTCATTTTATTGTTATTATCATCTTATAGAACATTACGGATATTATTTTGTATGTGTTAAACATATAATTTCTAAATAAATTTTGAAAAGAAAAACAAGGAGGTGCCATCAATCTTTGATAGTGATACTAGGAATAAAATCAGTAAGTTATCTGTGAAGGGCGATTTTATAAAACAGTACTGTACATAGTAAAATCTCTTTAGAAAAAGGGCTTTGAAGCATCAATTCCACTTCTAGGAATTAATATGAAGTAAATAATTAAATATGTGCACAGAGTGATCATGAGGGTGTTTATCACGCTGTTGTAGGCAATAGTAAGAGAATGGGAACCGCCTGGACGGCCAGCGAGAGGGATTTTGTTGAATAATTGGTAAGATATTCAAACAATAGAATATATGTCTCTGTGGGTTAACATGAAAGGTTGCTCATAAAATGTTATTAAGTATTTTTCGTTAACAAAAATACATAAAGTTCATTTTTATGAAAAAAAATGTACACTTAAAAATATTTATTTGTGTATGGGACTATTTTGAAGTCTATATTCCAAGTCTATCTTATACACTTTATCATTTTATATTTTATAATGAATGTGTGTCACATTTATAATAAAATAT
>JAQZBX010010076.1:0-44939 GCA_029593785.1 Cabassous unicinctus
ATTTTACTGGATGCATTAAACCTAGGAAAACTACCCTAATTTCAAAGGTATGGATTTAGAGATTCTGTTGATCTGCAACTGTAAAATATTGGCATGGTATATCTTTCTGTGCTGAAAGAAATCATTAATCTGGACTTATGCAGGACTTATATCTTCTCAAATCCCTGAAGATGAAATAGCTCCTTTTTGATAGCAAGTGTATCAGGTCATGAACTATTTACAAAATCACATCTACTAACGTGAGATGATATACCTGTCCCCTTCACAGGTAAGTATATTTTCATTTCTAACAATATAGACATTTATGCCTCTCTCACAGAACAGAAATCTGTGTTAGTCAGTTTGTGCATCTCCACAGTGTCAAGGATCCACACATTTTCCATCGGCTGCTCTTTAATACTTAGCATGGTGCAATATGGCTGCTCTACCTCCAGCCATCACATTCTCATTCCAGGCAGCAGGAAAAAATAAGGAGTAGAAGAAAGATGTTCTGTGTCCCTTTTATATGTCTCCATTTTTAATAACTAAACAAAGTAATATAGAGAAAAGTGAATGGATTTAGCTGCACAGCTTCATGTTTTATCATGAAATAAACATACTTCTGTAACTATTTTATAGATCAGAAATAAAATATTAATGGTGTCCCAGAAGCCTTTTTATGCCTCTTCTCAAATGCTTATCTCTTTCATTATTCAAAAAGCAACCCTTGAATTTATTTCTAACAGCATGGGGTAGTTTTGTTTATTTTTTAAAATTTTATGTAGATGTAATAATGCAGTATTTATTTTTCAATACCAGTCTCATTTAAATCAAAATTTTGTTTGTGAAATTCACTCACAATTTTGGATGAAAGAGCATTATGTTCATTTTTACTGATTTCTAATAGTATATTGTGTGAATATGCCATCATTTATATAGTCATTCTACTGCTGCTAAATTGGACATCTGAAATTTTTCTCAGATTTGAATGATTACAATTAATGGTGCTATGAATATACACATCTGGTGCATAGATTAATGCATTACTGTTTAGTGTATACTTAACTGTCAAATTGGTGGTTCATAGAATATGTGTGTATATATAACTGTGAATAGATACTGGCCAAAGTGTTTTAAAGTAGTTATACCAATTTACACAATTTACGTTCTCACCAGCAAGGCATGGGAGTTACAGTTACTCTACAATCTCAGAAAATAGCAGTCAATGACTTCATAGTATCCACAACAAATATATTCAAAGAATGTGCTCTTAAGTGAACACAGTGAGAATATCAGCAGAGACTGGACACTATATGACACAGCAATTGTAAATTCTATAACTGAAAAAAGTATAATATCTCAAATTAAAATTTTACTAGAATGACTTCCTACCAGATTAGAGATTTTGAAAAATGGTCTGAATTTTAAGATCAGCAGAAATCATCTAATTAGAAGAATAGAGAAAGAAAAAGAAAAATAGAAGTAATCTCAAGAGAGCTTGTTTAGGCATGACTGAAATTCCATAAGGAGAGGAAAGAGAATAGGGCAGCAAAAATTTTTTGAAGAAACTTTCCCTAAATTTTAAAATATCAACTTACAGTTTAAAGAAACTCTGCAAGTCCTAAACAAGGAGAGCTATATATTGGAGTCAAACAGCATAAAACAAAAGATAAAGTGAAAATCTTGAAAACAGCCAGTCAGCCAATACATCACATACAGAAAGGGAAACAATTACAACTATATCTGACTTCTCATGATAAGCAATGAATACCTAAAGTTAATTGAACATCTTTAAAGTGCAAGAAAATAAAGTAATACTTTATTTCGATATATAGTGAAAATATCCTTTAAAAATTAAGGAAAATAAATAGTTTTCAGAGAAATGAAAAATCTGAGAATTATCAGCAAAACTGCATGAGAAAAATGTGAATAAATGTCTTTAGATTGACAAAATATAAAAAGAGAAAAACTCATATTTTAGACTTATGAGAATGATTTAATTATTTCAGATGTTTAGTTTGTTAGGCTCACATATTCACTCATTTAACAATTGAAACTGCTTAACAGAAAATAAAAAATATATTTATAAAAGTAGTTCATAAGACTTAAGGGAATTTAGTTAAGTTGCCAATTAAAGAAATTATTTAAAGGGTTGTAATTACTTCAAACTGCATTAATTTAATATTAACAAAAGAGAAGCAAAGGTTCAAATATCTTATGTTAACCATCTATTGAAAAGATCATAACAGTTCTCAGAGAAATCAAAGGCAAAAGTCCACTCTCTCCAAGCTTCTGGCGTTTACTGCACAGTGTGGCATACAGACACCAAGGAGATAAAGTGTGGGAACCCTCTAATCTTTACATCTAAGAAATAGCTTGGAGGCCTGTTTCTCTGCCCACACAGAATTCACCTTATCAGTTCCTGCCATAAACAGGAACTTTCCTGCTTACCTTATCTCCCTTATCTCCCACCCTATCTCCTATGTATATCATTTAATGTTTCCCCATTATGTAATTTACAACCCCTATACCTGCCTGCTCCCCTGCACCTGCACCCTGACTTTGACTGTAAAAAAATCCTGAATAAAAAGCGTGCTGGGGATCAGCTCTAGAGCATAGCTTCTTCAGCTGTTCTCCCCCGATCTCTCTCAATCTCCGTGTTAAGAGTAATTTCATTGCACCGTCGCAGGCTCTGCTGGACAGACCCCGGCAAGATTCCTGCAATACAGCAAGCAGGACAGCCTATAAAAACCATTGTAAAAATCCTCCATAAATTTGATCCTCACTGCCACTCCATGCTTGCTATCATGGGCCCTTGACAGTCACTCATTTATATATGTGTTAAATAAATGGGAAAAATCACTTCATCACACACTCAAGCACATTGCTGATTTGTTATGTGGACAGGCTGCACTGAACAAGAAGGAGTGAATTTGTGTGGGTTTAATGAGAAGGGAGACAGCCTGACTGAGTCCTGATGGTGATTCTGCCATTGCATTCTTCAGCTCACTTATGGTCCCTTTGGGGTTATATGAAATGGCACTTGTTTTGTTTCTTACCGCACTAATTGGCAGTTTCAAGGACTGACACTGGTTTTGGGGCCAGTCTTTACTCTAAAGGGAAACAATCATTAAGTAGTCCATGTTTGCCTTGAGAAATTTTCAAGGCAGATTTTTGTCTGCTCCTCTATTTCAATGTCCCATTTCTACACTTGGATTTCTTTAACTAACCCACCTTGAATTTATGCCTAATTAGTCTCTTTCCCCTAACATAAATATATTTTCAATGATTCCTGCCCTTCCTTCTTTCAAGAGATTGACTAACTCATTCTCCAGTTTTGAATACCAGTGTCAGTGCTGACCAGGATCTTATTTCACTTTCCCAATTACCACCTATACATCTATCAGGAGCTATAGTGCTGAAGTAGTTGAGTTTTACTTAAATAATTTTCTTAATGGGGCTGGAAAATATTCATACCTAAAAATCAACCTGAGTACAGAGAAGATGGTAGGAAACAAGCAAAAGAAAGGAGGGTCATCTCAATTATCTGATGCAACACATTTGTACTGTTACCCTAATTAGAAAAAATTGAACAAGGATTGATCTAAAATGCAAGTTTGCCTATTTGAGAAGTAGATTTAAACATGGACCATGAGATTGTCATACAAAGAACTTAGTTTTTTTAATGAAAATTGTAATATTAATCGGAATAATAATTTTAAAATCTAAGGACCATATATTATTCAATAAAGATTAATGTATTCTATGTTAAGTGCCATGGTAAGTTTTGTCAACAAAAGAGTCACAAAAAACAGATACATGTAACTTCAAAAAGCTTATATTTTAGTGTGTGTATTAGTCAGCCAAAGGCGTACTGATGCAAAGCACCAGAAATCTGTTGGCTTTTATAAAGGGTATTTTTCTGGGGTAGAAGCTTACAGTTACCAGGCCCTAAGGAGTCCAACTAAAGGTTGATTTTTTCACCCAAAATTATTTGCCACTTGGTGAAGCAACATGTTGGGTGAAGTCTGCAAGGGTTCAGGCTTACTCTTTCCTCTTGAGGCTCCATGGGCCCAGCTTGTTCCAATCTCAGTTGTAGACTGGCATAGAGCTCAGCTGCTCTGTTCTCTTCAGCTGCAAACTATCAGGTACACAGGTCATCTCTCTTTCTGAGGCTACAGGATCAAAGTTTTTCCTCTTCTGTGTCTATGGAGTTCTTTCTCTTCCTTTTTGTATCTTTTTATGTGTTCTCCTGTGTGTATGTCCATTTATATAGCCCACCAAGGGGGCGGAGACTAAACTCTAAGCCACCCTACTGATGTTGTTGAATCAAAGCCCTAATCTTAACAGAATTTAATCAAAGGCATCTCAGCTGAATCTGATACAATCAAAGCATATCACACCCAGAGAAATAGATTAGCTAATTAACATAATCTCTTTTTGGGGTTCATAAATAATTTTAAACTGCCACACAGTGTGTCTTAGTAAGTGGAATCCATAGAACCAAAGGAAATTTTAAAAAATTACTGCAGATTGAATCTACAGAGTCACTGACAGAAAGGACCCCATATGATATTTGCTATCAAATATCAGGAACACCAGAGGAAACATATTACAATAAGTACAAGATTAGAATAGGATTTATGAAATACATTAATTTAAACAAAAGCACTAATTTTAATATTCCAAATGTGAATCCATTTCTTGGTAGTGGTGTTAGTTATCTATCATTGCATAACAAATAATCCCAAAATGTACTCTCTAAACACAACAATAATCTAGTATTACTTTTCATAGTTTCCAAGAATCAGAAGTTTCTTGCTGGGAGTTTCATGGGATCCCTCATGAAGCTGTGGCTGGGGTATGGTCACCTCAAAGACTTTTTCAGTCATATGCCTGGTGCTTGATCTGGGAAGACTTGAAGAGCTAAAGGCTGGAGCTCCTAGAACTCCTCAAGATCTTTCTCTATTTCTTTCCTCATCTCTATAGCATAGTTCTAGGGTAGCTAAATTACTTACACAGTGGCTCACAACTCAAAAGTAAAAGTAGCTTTGCCTCTTATGACCTAACCTCATAAGGCACGCAGCATCACTTCTGCCTCATTATTTTGGTGGAAGCAGATAAAAAGTTCTGCTTAGATTCAAGGGGAGAAACATAAACCCAGTCCAAAGGACATCAGTGTCACACTGTGAAAAAAGCATGTCGATTGGGAAACATATAAATATATCACATGGGAACGTTTGCTTTTGGAAAACACATTCTGCCAGAGTAGACAATAATACATTTGACTTCTCAGCACAATTTTGCCTAAAGATTGTTCAGAGTGAATTTTTGTGATGTCTAGAGAAATAGAGAGAGTTATTAAAGAGATATTGAAGAGATATTGTTAATGGGACTAGAGAATATGATGTTAGGATCACCAAAAAGGCAAGCATAATTGATGGAGAGAGATGATGCTGATGATGCGAAAAACATGGGTTCTATTTCCAATAATTTAAAAACTCAAAGCACATCAGGATAACTCTAGACTATTAAGTCTGGTAAGTAAAGTAAGAAACAGTTGTATTCAACTTGGTTTGTTGTCTGTCTGTGATGCAAGCAGAATGCCTCTAGTTAAACTAGGCAAGGAGAAAGCACAAGTAAGACTTCACACTACAGAATTACAGTCAAGGCAAGGGCTGCCCCTAAACCCTGATAGAGAGTTGTAATTGATGTGTGAAGTGGCTGGCATGGTTACTTGTTCTGTTGCTCTTGCTACGGTGGAAGAGATGCTGAGTCTTTCCCATCACTACATCACTATGCAATCTTTCCTCTAGAAATGAGTGAATAAGGTCTTCATTTAGCTATATAGTTAGAATTAGGCAACTGGAACAATAAATGAACTTGAAACTCTACTATACGGATTAAAATAAAACAATCTAGCAGCATTTTGTTTTAATACAGAATTAAGTAAGGGTGATATAACAAAGTGTTCTTCACTAGGCAGTTATTTGGAGAAAACATCAGATTTGTTTTAAATGGCTATAATAAAAACCCAGTAGTTGGAGTTACAAGGAGACACATCTGGATAATAAATATGAATAAGGATTTTATGTGAATATTTAAATATGATTTGAATTTTTTATATACATATATACATACACATATATGTAAGTGCATGTGAGTGTGTTTTGTGTGTGTATGTGTCTACTCCAGAGCTATTACAAAAATTGAAGCTTTTAGGAGAAAGTGAGTTTGGTTCATTGTAGAGTATTGGATCTGTCTTTCCACCCACAGATTTGAGTAAGTAGTCTTGATCCAAAGTGTGACTCCTCAAATTTCACTGTATTCCATTAATGAGCTGCTTTGCAGATTTAAGGAACTCTGTATAGCTACTCAGACTCAATTTATAAAAAGTAAATGTTTACAAATGTTACACTTCATTCTCTAGAAATCTTTGCTTTTATTTTGTTCACCTATTTTTGGAGAAACCAGTTTTATAGGAGAAAATATGGCTATCACAATTTCACTTTTATTTCAAAATGTTATAAATGTAAAACCTGTTAGGATTAAAACACAATCAATCTGAAAGGAAGGGTGGGTATTTTATTAAATACATTTAAAGGTCAAATAGCATAAGGTGACATTCCTACATTAGGAAAAGTATTTAAGAAAATTCAATCTATTGGGAACTCTCTGAATTTTTTAATAAAGGTCATAGAATAATTTATTTAAAAGTATCCCAAAAGAAATAGTTGTTTAAAATTTGCTAATATTTTAGATATTTTTTTAATCTTTGCTGCCTTCTCTTTTTATCATGTAGTAATTCCATTATATGCATTATCTTTTTCCCACTGCAATGAAATAATATTTTGAAGATAATTAGTGACCTTTCATTTGCTGAAAACAACCTCTTCTAATGAATCATCTGCTTAGTCCCTTTGTAGTGTTTGAGACTATTCACAATCACTTTCTCTTTGAATCTTCTTCATTTTTGGCCTCTGTGACATATTTTCAGTGATTATCCTTTTGTACTCTTTAATGTACCTCAATCTGTTTTGCCACCACATCCAAATGCATCTCCTATAAACTCCCTCTCTCCCCCAGTGTGTACTCTATGATCCAGTCACACTGTTCCTTCTCAATAAATTTAAACCTTAGTAGACATTGATTTACCTAAAATATAACCTCCCTCCTTTCCACCTACATATCCACCCTTGATATCCATGTTTATCAGTCAAATTTCTAGTCATTCTTCAATATTGTATGATAATTTTCTTTCTCTATACAGCCGTCAACCCTTGTTGTAAGTACAATTCTAACAAAGAGTCTTATTCACAGCATACAGTAAGGTCCTTGGCAGATGGGAGACATTTAATTGATGCAGCAGTTGGATCAAAAAAAGATTTTAGATTCAAAAGCCCTAGATTTGAATTTTAGCTCCTTCACCCACTCATATATTTGAAATTAAACTAATAAATCCTTTGCCGAAATCCTTTGTTTCTTCATAGGAAACAGCTAATAATCAATCTCCTGTGAAAACTGCATGTGATCATTTAAGGAAATTACACAGGACAATGTGTAGCTTTTAGCAGAAGTTCAATAAATAGAACTTCAACTGCCGTTACTATCAATTTCCACCTCTTCTTAATAATAATAAATAGTTGAATAAATGTAATCTTAAAATATTCATTTCCTTTGTGAAGCCATTCCAATATCACAAATCAAGAATATACACTTATTTCTCTATGTTCCCTGTTGTCTACTTGGAAGTTGTTTTCCTTCTAGGATGTTTTTAATTGTTTATCTGCTTATGGAATCTTCTCAAGTCAGAAATAATGAAAATACAGTAGGTTCTTCTTAGATGATATGGGCCTGTCCTTCCTCTATTCCTCAAAGGCCCACTACTAGATCTTCCTCCAGCCACCAAATGACCAAAAAAGTCAACTTTAAAACCAAAAAGTAAATAGAAATGCAACTGTCTTTGGCTTTTATCTTTGTTTTCTTGAATAGCACATATCTTTTAGGAAATACAGTGCTTTTGGAATACCCAAAGGCATAACACATTTAGGGGATTTCAAAAGCAGGCCTTGATATGATTATATTGAAAACAAAAGCCTATTGTTAGTATTCTTGGGCCACACACACTCAATGCAGTGCATGGCACAAAATATTTATTCTATTTTAAGTTTGCTTGTCCAGGTGGCCAATACATTAGAGAAAATGTAGACCGAACATTTTTTGAGGTTAATTGTCATCTTTAGAGTGACATAGGGGCAGCCCCAGCGGCAGCCATTTTCAGCACTGTTTGCAGCCACTCTTGAACACGGTCATGGGCTCTGTTGAATGAGGGCCACTAGACTATACTTGTAGTAGTCGAATTTCTGGACCATAAGATGTGCACACATTTAATTTAGCTGTATACCAATTACTCATTATTGGGTAACAAATAGCCTCAAAGTATTACTGCTTAAAATAACAACCATTTTATTCCACTTCCCAAACTGTAGGCTGGCTGCATGGCTGGGACGGCTGATAGAGCTGAGATGGCTTAACTGGTTTGGATGCCTGGGTCCTCTACATGTTTCACCTCACATCTTCTAATTCAGGGCTCAGCAAATTATAAACCACAAATCACATCTAGCTTGTGGACAGATTTTATGTGATCCATGAACTACGAATGGCTTTCGCATTTTGTAAAATAAATTTTAAAAAAGAAGAATAGAAGAATATGCAACTGAATCTCTCAACACCTGAACTATTTACTAGATGGTCCTTTACAGAAAAATTTTGATGACCCCCTGTTAATCAGGTAGCCTGAGTCTCTTCACATGGCATTCTTACTTTCCCAGAAACAGGGGAGAGGGCAAGTTCTAGAGTGCAAATACTTTTCAAGCCTCTGAATGTGTTAGGATTGGAGAAGTTTTATTTGTGAAAGCATTCACTTGGCCAAACCCAGAATGAATATGTGGGTGAGGGACTAGAGAAGGGCATAGACATAGAGAAGTGTGACTATGGCTGTAATTACTTTATCATAATATCCCAAGAAGGCATTGCCAAATGACTCTCCACAGTTCATGTTAATCATGTACTGTAAGTAATAAATATCTATTGTTTCTCATTCTCTCCACCACTTGATATTGTCAGACTGTAAAATTTTTGCATAAATGATATATATGAAATTGTATATCATGGGAATTTTCTTTTGCATTTCCCCAAATACTCGGTAATTTTATTATCTTTTCTTTGCTCATTCACAATTAATATTACCTATTTTTGAATCTTTTGCCCATATATTTAATCTTATATTGGTCTTTAAATTTTTTAGCCTTTAATTGGTTTGCAGAAAATTTTATATATATGTTCTAGATATTGTTTGTTACACATGTTGTTGAAAATTTTATCTTTTCATTTTTAATGGTGTGTTTTGATATAGATAATTTTACAATTTTATGAAAAATGTATCAATTTTATGTTTCTTTAAAAGAATTATTTCCCCTACCCAGACCATACAAATATTTTCCTATATTTACTTCTAACATTTTAAAATTTTCTTCTTCAGAGTGCTTTAATATATCAGGAACATATATTTTTAAAACCTCTACTATAAGAATCCAATTTTTCTCTGAAAGGATAAGTAATTGACCAAGCAACATTAATTGAAAATTCTGTTCTCTCTCCATTAAGTTAAATGCCAATTTTGTCAAAAATCCCCTTTACTTACACGTAGATCTGCTTCAATTATATTCTTCTCCATTTGCACTTTATTATTTACATAGCCCAAATTGTCTAAAAGAGCAGGGGAAGAGATCCCATCATGGTTTGTCTCTTGAGAAGGCCAAAACTGCTGGGGTCAGGGTCATTAGCGCTGTATGCCTCACTTAGCATTGGAGAAGAGAAACAAATCTATACTATTTGCATGTGTTTTTATGCCACTGAGAATCCCTGCCTTGATTAGCATCTGGGGATGTTTGCTTCTGGTTTCCAGGTGTAAGGTCTAGTCAGACCTTTTCATTAGACTTAACATCTTCCCCAGGTTGTGGAATGGAAGAAGGCTGAAACATCATTGCAGAATAGAAGAGACTTTCTCTATGGATTAGAAATATGATCACTTTTAGTAAATGTCTCATGTATATTTAATAAAAATCTGTGCACTTCAGTTTATAGGTACAGTATCACATTTATAGTGATTGCTGGCAACTTTGGCTTTTTTTCTACCATCTTGTGTGGTACTTTCTATACACTCTTTTTTCTATTTATTTGTGTTTTTATAATTCCTTTTCAAAGTATAATTCACACAAAGAAAGGCTATTCTCCAATATTTTATTTCACATACTTGTCAGAGAATATGTCTTATGTTTCTTGTCAAAATAACCTATAACTTCGTTTAGTATTTTGTTCAATTCAGAATATAAAGCCAAAATTAAAATGCCATTTTCTTCCCTCAGGCCTGGAGAAAAAATTCTAGTAGCTTAAACTGGGGCTAATACTCCATTCTCTAATTTCTAATTTACCCATTCATTTGTCTCCTGTCATGCTGTAAACTTCTGATATTTCACTATCTACCCACTCTACCATCTGAGAAAATTGTCAATATATACCCATCTCTCCTTCAAGAATGATTGTTTAGTGCTTCAAGTGGCAATACTGTTGAGTTCTTCAGGGTCTTTGCTGTCTGAACTTACCCTCTTCACCAATGTATGCCTGAGAAAAATGGAAGGAGAATGGAGAGTGAAGAGTGGCAGCTGTGGATAAAGATGGGCGTGGATAGAAGGCGATACTGAAAGGCCAACAAACGTAATGGTGAATTTCACTCTGTGGGTCTTAGGCTCTTGCTCTTGTCTATAGGGACAGAGTTAATAGGGAGGGGCCCTACTTTCTAAATCCTCCCTTCCTTTTCCCTGACAGTTTTTTGTCGTTTCCCTTCTTTCTTTCAATCGACTAAGGTATTTAGGTGTTTTTTTTTTTTCAATTTTATCATCTTTCCTCTTCTTTTAGGAAAACTTTACAACATATTTCTATTTATTACTGGTTATCTATTAAATTGTAATACTCCTAGGTAACTGAATAAAATATAAAATCTATTCATTCAACTAAACAGTCTTCCCAAATATTAATATAATACTTTACTTGAATATGCATCTATTGGTTGATAGCCAGTTATAACCTATCAAAAATTAAATTATAATAATCCAATATTTTGTAATTATTTTATTATTATAGAGAATTTTTTTTTCATTCCTTAAGAAGTATCATTCCTCCCCCAGGCTATTTTAAAGGTATCTCTTTATTTGATGCTCTGTTGTGATCACTTTATATGTCTTATTTGAGAGATGTGATAATTTCTTAATCTAATAATTCATGTATTATATCAGTTATAGGAAATTATCAGCCAAAATTCTTTGAAAACTATCTGTGACAGTTAGGCTCATGTGTCAACTTAAAAAGGTAATGGTCCCAGTTTCATTTGGTCAAGCAAACACTGGCCTAATTGTACTGTAAGGACATTTTGTGGGCTTAAATCATCAGTGATTTGATTGCATCTATGACTGATTACATCTACAATCAGCTGAGGAGATTGCAGTCAACAATGAGTGACATCTCATCCAATTAGTTGAAGGCCTTAAAAGGAGAAGTGATTTCAGCAGTCAGGGAGAGAATTCCCATCTCCACTTCAGACATCTAGCATCTCCTGGGGAACTCATGCAGGAATTTCATTGGAGTTTCTGTCTTTCAGCCTGCCCTATGGAATTTGGAAATGTGTATCCCCATGGTCACATGAGACAATTTTACAAAATCTCATAATAATTACACATATCTCCTGTCAATTCTGTTTCCCTAGAGAACCCTGACAAATATATTGTCTAACTTCATGTTTGTGCTATTATTTTCTTCTGGAACTCCAATTGAACATCTATTAGTTATGCCATTCTACCTTCAATGTCTCTCAATTTTCCTTTATTTCCCAACTCTTCCTTTATTTGTTTTTGTTTTTATGTGTGTGCTGAATCTATTTGGCATTCCATGTACTCCCTCATGTATCTCTTCAAGTTGATTAATTCACATTTTCAGTTTTGCATATTATCTCTCTTGTATGCAATTTAATTTATCTACTTTACATGAAAAATGAATATTAATTTCAATTTTAACATTAGTAATTTCTAAAGCTCTATTTTCTTTTAAAATATGACAGTCTTTTTCTGACAGTATTGAATTCCTTTCTCAATTATTTTTTTGTAATCTTTTGCTTTTTTGAACAAATTATGTTATTTTCTTTATCTTAAATTAAAATATCTGAGGATCCTGGGATCTATTGCTGATGACGATTGTCTTCACTGTAGATTTATCTTCCTGTGATTAAAACTGTGCTTGTGCAATCAAGTTGATTGATTTTTATCTGTGAGAAACTTGACAGGCTTATGTTGAGGGTGTTTACTCAGAGGTTATGTTTTTTTCTGCTGTGTACCCTAGAATCCTGCTGAATCTCGATGAGGAAACCCTTTAAATTAATTATCAACTTGCTAGGAGCACAAGGGCTAAATATTTGCAAGATCAATGAATTTCAAAACACAGGAGAAATTTTATTTGTATCCAAAATTCAGGCAGCAGAGTTACAATTCCTCCTAGTTTTTCTTTCACTGTATGTGAATCTTTTTCAAACTTATACTTTTCCTGAGTACATGGCCCTTCAAGAATATAAGTATATGTTCAGGTGTCAGGTCTACATTTCCTACTTTATTCTGCCTTAAAATAATTTAACCTCCATAAACATCAAGCCCTTGTTTATTGTGAAAATCAGAAATCTATAGTAGCTTCTGCTATAAATGATGTTTCATTAATACCTTTACATTTCCATATGTACATACAGTGTACATTTTACATTTCATAGAAAATGCCTTACACAGTTACTATTCAAAGGAATTTTTTATGAAAATCATTTACTACCTTAGGAAAGGCAGAACTTTCTATATGGAAAGTGGCTTTTCCATAATTTATAATTCACAATGACATGCAATGACAAATCAATACAAATAAATCCTTTTTTCCCATCAATAACGTATTTTTGACTTATATGGAACTGATTTGGTGAAAGGATAGAAAACATGTATAGTATTTATGTAAATATATTTAAAAATCCAATCTTCTAGGTTTAGCTAAAAATATGACCTATTTAAAATACATTTTTTTCATATTTTCACATTTTAGGATATAATATGCCCATAAAGTTATTCCCATGTGTAATTTATTTTAATGAATACTCAAAGATAAGTAAATAAAAGAACTCATCAGAAAGCTATACAACATAATGAATTCAAACTATCAATTTTAGAGAATAAACAAGAACCAAAAGAGTTTCCAAATCTAAATTGGATAATATGGATAATATATTAAAATGCCCTAGTTCTGCATATGTAAGTTAAAAGCTTCCTAAGTGAAAATACTTACTTTGGATTGTCAACATTAAAAATTAACAATTTTCAGCAGTAGTGTCAAAGCCACTTTTTAAATTACATACTATCTCCCTTTGGATAGAACTTCCAACATACAGGGTTAAGTAAAATAATAAATTTGTTGAGTTTTTGCAAAGCAATAATAACTGTGCAAGCATTGGCACCACATAAAGTTTTAAATCTCTAATAACGTGTATATATATATATATATACACATATATATATATATAAACATCATTATAATTGATGCATTTTAGTTGCTGATTTTTAAAATATATAAAATTTCTACTATTATTTAAATGTAAAGTGATTGAACCCATACAAAAGCCCTACGCCATCATTCAAATGCATTTTTTATATTTTTTTCCTTCAACAATTGACCCAGGTACTGTCTTAGTGATATGATTGCATAATTATTTGGTCCAATCAATGCAAGTTTCAAATTTCTCTGAGATTCACTATTCATCCCCCAATCAATGCAACATTGGCATATGAATATGGCTTATGGCAATTTTTATGCAGGCTATGTAATGTACAGGGTGAGGTAATTATCCCACTTACTTATTTGTATTGATTAAATTCATGTTCCAGTTGCTCTCTTCTCCAAATATGTGACAAATATAGAAAGGAAAAGAATCCAATTAAAATTATAATTTCTTCCATCTACCAGGTAATGTTTTTCATCTGCATGGAAAGAGACCTCACCTGAAAAGTAACAATTGGAAATGAATAAAATCCTGTCATCCACCTAGCTTAGTGATTCTCAAGCCACAGTGAGCATCAGAATCATCTGGAGAGCTTGTTAACAGAGTAACTCTTGGGCCCCAGCCCCAGAGTTCCTGATAGGGCCTTAGAATATGTGTTTCCAACTAGTTTCTAGGTGTGGTAGTTTGAAGCTGTATGTACCCCAGAAAAACATGTTCTTAAAGTTAACCCATTCCTGTGGATATGAACCCATTGTATAAGTAAGACCTTTTGATGGGGCTACCTCAGTTAAGGTATGACCCACCTCAGACAGGTTGGGTCTTAATCTTATTACTGGAATCCTTTATGAGAGAACGAAATTCCAGCAAAGAATGATCCCTGGAAGCAAGAAGTTGAAATCAACCAAACTCTGAAGAGAAGGGAGAAACCAACAAGCACCACCATGTGACTTGCCATGTGACAGAGGAGTCAAGAATAGCCATCCTCCGGTCTTTGAGAAGAAAGCCTTGCCTTGATGATGTCTTACTTTGGACATTTTCCCAGCCTCAAAACAGCAAGAGAATAAATCCCCATTGTTCTACCCAATCCTTTTCATGGTATTTGCTTTGAGCAGCCTAGGAAACTAAACCACCAGGTGATGTGGTGGCTGCTGTTCTCAGCATCACACTTCAAGAACAACATACCTAGGAATTAGATCAGAGGTTCTTAACCATGGAACCATGAGCTTGAATTGAAATTTTAAAAAAAGAACATTATTCTTGTGGGGGCATATTGGTGTGGGTGTGATATACTTATTAAATAATACACAGTGTAGTCTGGACTTAGTAGGGGGTCAGTGGAACAAAAAAGGTTAAGAACCCCTGAATTAAAGCATTAATCTTGTTGCAACATTTGGGGTAAATAAGGAATATTTATAAACTCCTCCCCCCTCATCGGAGCACACCCAGTTTTCTATATAAATTAGCCATTGTCCTTGTCACCCACTATTAGTTGAGTAGTTCTGTCTATTAACTACCAAAGTTTCTATGTTCTTATTTAGTTCTCCAATTTTGTATGAGAAATAAAGTATTGACGTAAATAATCACTTCCACAGAGAGTAAGCCTTGCAAGTTTTTGGAATGTTGAATCAGTTCTGTTAAATAGTGTCTCCATTAGAGAAAATTAATATAAATCAAAGGAGTTCATGAAACTGCATGATCTGTTTTGTGAATCAATTAGGTTGACTGATCATGAAATCAACACTTGCAATTGTCTTCTTGAGAGAAATAATTAACTGTCATAGTCTGTATCTGTTTAAGGGAAAGAAAGTGAACTTATAAACAGGTAATAGTATGTTTATATGTTATATGTTAGGAAAGCAGCAAAGGATTCATCCAGTCACAAGAATGGATTCCATGTGGCATTAGAGAATATTCTGGACTTCATTAATTCTGGAAATTCTGAGATTTCTTCTATTTTAGGGTTGCCACATGAAATACAGTATATTTAGTTAAATGCATTTTAAATAAATAATGAATATTTTAATATAAATATGTACCAAATAAGACATTTACTAAAAAGTACTTGTTATTTATCTGAACATCATATTTAATTGGGTATATTTATGTTAAATATAGCTAGCATATTGCACTTGGACCTGTCAGCAGGAGTGGTATGGTTACACATATCTATAGAAAGAAAGTTGTTTTACTTCTAATTCTTTTTGAAAATATATCATTGTTTTTAAGAGTCAGTGCTTATACAGGGAAACAGAATCATTTTGAGTATTAAGACCTTACACATTGAGTATTAATACGTTACACATTTGTTAGAGAAGCTGGGGAAGAAAAGATCCAACAGGGAGAATCACCAAAAAGTTACTAAACTTCCTGCAACACTCATGTGGGTGGAAAAGTCAAAACTTACAAGGAAATCTGAGAAGCCACACATTTCCAGCTGCTAGAGGGGTAATATGAAGGAAAGACAGAGGAGAAATTTGTGGAAGTCTCTTGCCTCTGCACCTGGAAATGGGTCTGGGGGCCCCAGTGGTCTGGAGGGGAATCACCAGGACAAGCTGGAACTGCTGTTCCCCTTTGCACTTCATGTCACTTAAGGAAGGTCGGAGAGTGATGGTTGTTGCTGTTTCACTTCTTCCTTTCCAATGCTGTTCAGATTTCTTTTTTTGCCAACTCTAACCTGGAACTATAAAGCAAAGGAGATTTAGGAAACATGATTGCAACTTAGCTAACTTTACCCAATAAAGTCATCATAGCCAACACTTGCCAACGTGGCATTACTGCATCTCTTTGAACCATATTTAAATTCCAAGATCATCCTTGGTAAATCTATGTTTCCATGTCATTGTATAACTTTCATTCCTACTGCCATGACCCATTTTTCATAAGCACATTGGACAAGGACAGAGGTGCCTGAAAGAAGAGGCTGACTGACATTCACAAAAAAATACCATTTTATTCATTGGATTAACATCTTCCTTTTGTTGAAGTGGCTCTTTGAAGAGCATTTATTGGAAAATTAATATCTTCACTTTCTTCAGAGAGGTCCATCCACACATCTCATCCTCATACTTCTTTGTCAACTCTTTCTAAAAATTTCCTCCAAAGTTCTTGAACATCTAGGCAAGCATTTAGCAGCTCTACATCAATCTGCACATTTGTAGCCTTAGCCATCTCTCCTTCCAGGCAAAATTATCCAGGCAGACTTCTCAAATTTCTGCCCAGAGAGATGATTTATCTTCATTACTGTCCTTCAGGGCTCCCCTAAGTGGGATTATATGCTGAAGCTTTCTACTTTAAGATTATGGCAGCATACCAGGAAGAACCATCTATAAAATAAGCCTGAAGCTTTGCTTTCTCAGTCAGCTGGTGATAGGGAACTCCAGGGAGACCATAGGTATGGTATACAAGAAGAAGCGATGTGGCAGAAGAATCAGACATGGAAATCAAAGCCTCTTGCATTTGTACTTAATTGTTCCTTCCGGACCTAAATCAAGTGTGAACTTAAATACACCATTGATGATGGAGTGCTACTTTTCAAGCCCAACATTTTGGCTTTGTGGATCAGATAATATCCAGTTCACGATGGGTCATTCACGGCTTTCATTAAGCACTCAGATTCAACGAGGTCCCAGCCACAAGTTAGAAGCTACTGTGTAAAAGATTAATAGTTATCAGCTGAGGATGTCTTAACTTTGCTGGAAAATCTTCAAAATCTACTCTGTGACTCACCTACAAAATGTTTGCCAAATGCGCCATAGAATATGTCTATTTGCCACAGACATTTCAAGCATGGTCAGTTTCTTGCAACTGTTACAGAGCCGTCTCTTTTCTGGATCCTATTCAAAACTGCAATCTTGACTTACTTGATAAATAGATTAGAGTATCATGCCTAAATAAAGTATAAGTTGCCTCCACAATCTGAACACACATAGATTATTTGATATCATTTGCATTTCTTAGCCGCAGGAGTTTATAGATAGAGCAACTTGCTCTTCACCTGGGAAGAAATATCTTGGTAGGCCCGTGAAATTTTATGGAATTTTTGCCCCTCCCTCTATCATGCATGTGCTTTATCATCCTACCTCCTATTCACGAGACCTAATTAGCATTATATCATCAACGTAGGCATCAGTGTGATATTTGTGAAATGGAGACATGATTGAGGTCCCTATTGACTAGATAATGACTGAGTGCTAAGAAGTAATGTAGCCCAGTGGTAAGGAAATGAAGGTATATTGCTGCCTCAGCTAGTTGAAAACAAACTGCTTCGGATAGACAGTAGAGAAAAGAAAATACAAAATGGTTCCTATATTAAAAGCTCCAGTAAAGACCAAGAACTACAACAGAATCTATGACTGGAGACACCATTTGATTAGAGTTATGGAAATGCTTTGCCATTCTTGAAGACGCATTTGTATTTTGCCAGCCCAAGTACGAGAGTTGAATAGGAATATGGTAGGAATCACCACTCTTGCATCGTTTATGTCCTTGATAGTAACACTGATTTCTGGAATCTCTCCAGGTATGTAATACAGTCATTTTTTGTGGGTTTTGTGTGTGTGTGTTTATGTGTGTGTTTACTATGTTGGTTTGTGGAAGCAGGTCTAGAAGTTTTCTAATTGGTCTTTACTACCATAATAGGCCAAAAATCAGAGTCAAGAAATGATTGTGGAGGTTTTCTTCCCTAAGTGTGCCTATTTCAAATATGTATTTTCAAACTGGGGGAATAATTACTATGAAGACTCAGGGATCAGTTAGGCTAAGAGATGGACCTGTGCCAAAAATTCGTTACTCATCTGACTCTTTCTACTATTCTACTTCATTGGCTCGCTCATCTTTTCCTATGCCCAAATCACACTTTAAATTTTATAGCTTGATAATAAGTATTCATTCATTCTGCAGTAATTTGTCAAAATTCCCCTTCTGCTTTAGGAAGTTTTTTTTTCCAGTCTTGACTCTGCATTTTCACGTGGATTTTAGAACAAAAATATTCAATTTTGGCCTAAAATAAAATGCTCATGTCATTTTACTTGATATTGGTTATATCCATAGAGAAATTAGAGTAGAATTAACATTTTTAAAGTATTTAGTCTTCCAATCCATTAGCTTAGTTTATCCATTTCTTTATTCAGCCTTTTTTTTTTCATTTTCTTTTATTAATATTTTGCTTTATGTATGTCTTTTTTGTGCTCATCTCAACATTCTTTATTAATAAAATGTATTTCAGTGTCAAAAATTTATCATTCTTTTCTTCATTTTAATTAATTGGCTCTTCGTTGACCCATCACTAATCTAGGGGCAGTTGCACCAGACTTTGGATAGGATCTGCCCAGAGCAAGTTGCAGTTGCTCTTGCTGTTCTACTAGACACATCGACGTTATAGTACTGATCCTTAGAAAGGGCATAGTAACGGTAGCCATGAGGTTTTCTCATGTTAGGCAGTGATATAGCTGAGGTAACCAGGTTTGGAAATCCTCTCCACAGTGTACTTACTTTAACTTCATTATGTAGGAAAGCTTTATCCTGATAATTGACTCTGGGGTGAATAGTGAATTCTGATTGTGTGTGTTTGAGAAGGTCCAGTAGCCCACTCAAAGCGATGTCTCCTAATCTGTGCTGTTTCTCCATAAAGTGAGTAATTTATAGCAGACCTTCTTCCAGTGCACATTCTGGTTGGTTCCTGTTAGCAAGTATACTGTTGAATCCTTCCACCTGTCTTGAAAAAATACACAGATTTGGGCCTATTCTTGTATTTAGTTGTTGAGAGAGCTGCTGCTATTTTTCCACTTAGTCCTCTATATCCTTTTACAATTTGTTTGGGATACCTTGCATCTTTTTTATCATTGGACTTCAACAATTCTACGAGGTGGAAATGGTGGTCAGAATGGACTTAGCATCCAAAACTAATGACCTCAAAATGTAACTAATGTCCCTTTGTGCAAAGTAGTCAGTCCATCTACTGGTCTAACGTTGCATAAATTAGTCTCATCTGAAAACATGGGGTTGGTGCACATGCCTTGATTGGGTCCTATCACTATGGAGTCAATGGCTGGAATACCTACAGAGATAAACACAGGGGGCCTAGGAATCATGTGAGGTTTTCCCCCTTCAGCAGCATCTGCATCTTCATTCCTTGGATTTTCTTCAACTATTTCTGAGTTTGCCATTTGGTTAGGGCTGGTGGTGATTTGGAGTTGTGGGGTTCAATTCAAGCATTGCTGATGTCATCTTTGAAGGGGTTGTAATCTTTGGTTTTCTCACTTTAGATGTTGTGATTGTTTTTTTGGTAGAAGTGGGCTTTTGGGGTGCTTTGGTTGTCTTTTGTGGTTTAGGAGTTGTCACTTTAGAAGTAGTAGCTGTATCTTTTGACTTAGCTGTTATTTCTTCAGGTTTGTTCATAGTCTATTCAATTTTAGTAGTTGTCTATTTTCTTGCTGTAGATACTTTGGGTGTAATAGTTCTGGCTTTAAGAGTTGTTTTCGATGACATTGTCCTATCTTCAGTTGTAAATGTTACTCGCATAGTTGTACTGGTTATTTTAGATTCAGTACTCTTTTTTCTGTTGTAATTGCTGTTTCTTTTGTTGTATTTTTAGGTGCAATAGTTGTAATTTCAGATGTAATATGTATGACTTTTCTGTTGTTTTGTTGTAGCCATTTCAGGTTTGGTCTTTTGCATCTTTTGTTATATTTATATTAATATAAATATATTTATATTTTATATTTTTGTTATATTTATATTAATATACTACACTATTTTGTTATATTTATATTAATATACTATGATTTTTTTTCCTGTAAATATTGTTTTTAAATTGTTTGTCAGAACAGTTACTGGTATCAGGAATACAGTTTTGTTTTGTATATCAATTTCATATCAAACTACCTTAAGTTTAAATGCAAATTAATAGTGTAGATTTAAAAAAAATTTCTTCATGCACAAACATATCATTTATGGAAGAGAGTATTTTTATTTATTTTCTTTTTTAAACATTACTCCCTTTGTTTCTATATTTTGACTTATTACACTAGTAAGAACCCTAGTAAAATATAGAACAAATGAGAAAAAGCAATTGTCTTATTTTCTTGTTTCTCACAGAGTAAGCTTTCAACATTTCCTCATTAAATATTATTTTGCAGTAATTTATAATTTTATGGAAATCACTTTCCACTTCTTTTTTCACTAAAGTGTTTTCTTTATGAGTGCATCTTGAATTTTACCTAATGTTCATGAATCTCCTGAACTAAATGATAGATGATTTCTCACTCAATCTGTCAACATGGAGGATTACATTGGTTTATTTTTTAGTGTTAAACAACCTGTGCATGAAAATTACTCTTTTAAACATTCTTGAGATGGATTTGATAATCTGAGGTTAGGATTTTGCATACATCTTCATAAGTGAGATTAACTAGTAATTTTGGTTTCTTCTAATATTTTTTTACAATTTTAATTCAAGGTAATACAGGCCTTATGAAACATCTAGAAACCTTTGCCTGCCTCTACTTCCTTTCTTGGGAGAATGTTATATAAAAGTTATTTCTCTTTAAATGTTTGGTATCATTCATTGTTGAGGCCCCTGAATCTGGTGTTTTCTTTGTAGAAACAATTTTTTAAATTAACTTAATTACTTTAAGAAATAGGAATTCAAATTTTCTAGGAATTTTAAGTTAGTTTTAATTTATGTGTTATATTTATTGGCATGTGTGACTATGTTTGTGTTTAGAAAATTGCCTATTTCATCTAGATTTTTTAAGTTTTGGCATGAGTTTTCATACTATCCTGCTATGATTATTTAAAGACGCATTGGCTAAATTATGATGGCTCTTTTTTCTTTGCTGTTTTTGTTTGTTTGTGCTTTCTCTCTTTTAATCATGATCTGTCTTGCCAGGTGTTTATAAGTGTTATTAATTTTTTCAAAGAAGTACATTTCTTTGATAACTTATATATTTTATATTGTATAATTCTTTCTAATTTTATTAATGTATTTCTTTTATTAATTGATTCCTTTTATTTTCTTTGCATTTAATTTCCTGGTCCTTTTACCACTTTCTTTAGATGAAATCTAAAGCAATGGTTTCCATCTTTTCTCCTTAATTAATATATTAATTTAAAGATAAAATTGTCCTACCAAGCATAGCTTTAACTGTATCCCATAAATTTTGGCATAGAATACTTTGCATGCTATTCAGTTAAAATTTACATACATGTATATATATATGTTTTAATTTTCATTGTCAGTTCTTTGCTGATCCATGGTTATTTAGAAGTGTATTTTGAATTGTCCAAACACAAAAGGATTTTTCTATTTATCTTTCTACTAAGTATTCTTAGTTAATAATTAAATTATTACCTGAAAAAGAACTCTGTATTATGTTATCTTTATTATTTTAATCCTTTGATTTTGGATGGCAATAGATTCATAGGTCACAATTTTGGTCAATTTTGATTTTTTAAAAATCCGTCTTCTTTTGAAAGGTATGTATTCTCTTCAGTTTTGAGAGACGTATTTTATACATATGATTTAGGCTAATTTTATTTAAATTAGTTTTCAAATCTTCTATGTCTTTACTGATTCTTTATCTGCCTGTTCTATTACTAAGTGTTGTGTTAAAATCTCCACTGTGATTGCTTGTTTATTTATATTTCATGTTCAGATCTATGCTGTTATGTGTACACAGTATGAAAAAGTCACATATACTTGGTAAAATTTTAACATCGCTCCTTATAATACAGCATACTTTTATATAGCAATGGGGTTGCATGAGGGATTACTCTGTCTGATTTCACTATAGCTACACAAGCTTTCTTGAGTAATTTTAGGTTGGTTTAATAACCAAGGCAAGGAATTTTGGGGATCCAACTGTACCTTCCCAGTCCTTCTAGAACTACTTAGTGGTTCCAGTAAAATATTCATAGGCATGATTCTCTGTCCTGAGACTACCTGCGATTACTAGGAAAAGGCAGCATTGCAAAGAGTCTCTTAGGCATCTGGCAACCACTTCTTCAGCTTGATTCAGAGAGACTAAGCTGAGAGAATACTAAAGGACCAATTATTTCCTTCACTTCCCTTCCCTCTTCCGCATACAAGTTTGTCTTGCCTGTTTGCTTACCTGGACTTGCATTTTTCTCTCTATGTCCTCCACTCCCACTCCCACATGCATACATGAAATGAGCATTTAAGCCCAGCCCCCCTTGTGAAGGTGAATGACAGGAGCTGCTCCCAATGCTGTTATATTCAAGTTCACTTTTTATCTAGAGTACTTGCAACTAGGGAAGTCACTGTGTTTGAAAGGCAGAATAATGAGAACCAGGTAGTTAAATTGAGTATAAGACAGAAGTAAAATATGTGACGCTGGCCTGGATTTGGATATTGGTGATCAAATATGTAGGATAAAGATCAAGAGGTCCAGACTGAAGTTGGAATTGGAGGTATATATTTAAGCGTTGCTCCCATTTAGAGAGAGATTTAAGTCATTAAAGTTGTGCCATATACTTTTACTCCTGCTCTTACCGGAAACTTTTCAAGTTGTTATCTTGTCAATACTGTAAGACCCCTATTAATAAGCAGATGTGCTTAATTGAATCTCTCTGTCTTATGTCTCGTTTTGGAATTTCAAAATACTAAAGTCCTTTAGCTTTTCTTGATAAGTTAGAACCTAAGCTATATAGGGACAAATAAAGAAGTGGTTTCTTAAAAAGGAGGGAGAGAAGTCATTTAATGTTTAAATATTTTTCTTTGCTAATGGAAACAAGACTAGAAAGGACTAAGGGGTGAATATTAAATCTCCTCACAGGTTGATAATTGCTTCATTTACTGTTGAGGAACCTAAGAACTCCTCACATCTCCACATCCCCAGCTGCTTCTATTTAGCATAATTTCAAAAGAGTATCCTACATGTGTGAAGATAGTATAGGCTACAATTCATTGAAAAGTTTAATTAAATTGCCTAGGCAATTCAAGCAACCATTGAAGCCAAGCAAGTAGCTTGATTTTCCCTGCTACCTGAGCTTTTTAAGCTGGTCTGTCATGGTACATTAAGCAACCACTGGGTTGTTTGTGTTCATTCTGAGTCCACAAATTTAGTCCTTTCAATCCATTCTCTTGGCCAGAAAAATTAGTCACATAGTCAAATACTTCACAGTTAAATTATAATTGAAATCATCTGAAAAACACCTTGATGCTCAACATCATTTCATTTTTAATATATATGTATTTTAAATTTCCTCACTAAAATTTATTGATTTGGTAGTTTAAAAAAAAATCTTCTAGCATTTATGCCATACACAAGTTAGTTTAAGGAATATTGAAATAAAATTGGTGTTCTCCCTTATTGTCGAATAAGTGTTCTTGGGAAGCTACATGTAGTGGGTGGACCTCCGTTTACACGTGTACTAAACATTCTGGCAAGGCACTCCTGGGTCTCAGCAGGGAATCTGAGAATTGGTGATGCAGGTGAGCAGGAGATAGACTGTGCATCCCACCAACAAGAGTCCTGACAGTTGGTGAAGTGCAGGTCAGTTTGCAGATTTTGTTTCACACAAATATTTTATGGGGGTTTATTCATATATGCTTATGTTTATCTCCTTACCATTATCTTAAATCCTTGAGTTTAACCCTTTGTTTGTTGCTAAGTAACCATAATTTCTATCTCCAAAAGAAGGCCTCCTTTACCTAGTGGTCAATAGCAGAAGTGCACAGATAAGAGCTGTGGTTCAGTGAGTGGCTGCTGCTGTAGTGCATTACCATGCAATTTGAGGAAAGAGACTGGACACAGTCAATGACAAAGTGCGATGGAATAGCATCCATATGTCCTTTTTCTTTTATTCTACATTGATCTATAGAATAGCAACTTTTTAAATAAATACTTACAGAAAAATGACTCACAACATATTTGTAATGGCAAAACAGTATATTTGTATGAACAAAAGAAAAAATAAAATAGGTCTCTAAGAAACCTCATAACAAGTTAATATGCTTTGTAAGGTGTTTTTTTTTTTAATTAGTTGAACTTGTAATAGATCTCTGATGCCACTGTCATAGAAGATGGTCATGGAGACAGACATTTTAAAACTGATGTTTTTTTCCAGGAAGGGAGAAACATTCAATGTATACAGAAAGTCACAGACCAAAATTAATGCAAAAAGCCCTCTTTTGTAAACATGTCATTTCTCCACTAAGTGATGTAATATGATTGTAGTTGTGCTTTGCATTATTAAAGTACCATATGATTCAAACTTCTTGGCCCTAATGACTCCCCCATGAAATAAACCAGTTTTTATTCTAAGAAAGTGTCATTTGGAAAGATACAAGCCACTTTAGAGGGCTCCTCTTACTAATCTTAACATTAAGGCAACTGTGGGAGAAAAATCTTTTCTGATTGAAATATTATCTTCTTCTATCATTTGTTCTAACTTAGCTTCAGAAGATAGGGTTGGATAAAAATAATGTGGTGGTAATTTGCCACTTCAATATATGTCTAAAGAAAAGCTAATCATTTTTGGCATGTATTCTCCAATTTTAAATTCACATATAATTTTCAGAAAAAAAAGTAATTCCATTGGAAGAGGATCATAATGGTCACCAATAGTTTCTATGCTTCTTATTAAACTTTCATTTTTGACACAAGTAATAAAACATTAATAAATTGGTCTTCATTCAATGTTGATCTTGTTATAGATTTCTTTAATCTTCTTTAGAAGATAACCAGAAATAAATGGCACAAGATGTCCTACAATGTAAAACAGAACCTAAGAGGGAAACTTTTCAAGAAAGTCTATGTATTATATTAAGAATAATTATTTTGCAATATTTAAAAATTAGAATAATATAGCCAAAATGTTTGTGCCTTTAAGAAAATTCCTCAACTTTTCTGTTCTTTAGTATTTTTAAAAATTATATAATTGTTTCATAATTAAATAATTAATATGTATCTAGGTATAGATATTGAGATCTGTCCCCAGGACAGAATTTCATGCAATTCAATATGGAGGTATAGAAAGAGTTGCATTAGTAGAAGTTTAGGAGAGTCTGTACTGCCAAGCACAGAGTGACAAGGTTAGAGTAGTTGTTTTAGTTTGTCAAAGGTCTGCTGAAGCAAAGTATCAAAAATATGTTGCCTTTTATAAAGGCTATTTATTTGGGGTAAGAGCTTAGATTTCCAAGGCCATGAAAAGTCCAACTCAAGGCACCATAAGAGGTGCTTCCTCACCCAAGTCAGCTGCCACATGTTGAAGCAAGATGGTGGGTGATCTCTGCCTGGTCTCTGCCTTCCCTTCCAGTATGTGCCATCTCCCAGAGCTCAGTTATAAGCAAGTAGGCATAGAGCTTATCTCTTCCTGGGTCTCTTCACTCAGGTTTGGCTCCTCCACTTTCTTTTTTTTTGCAGATTTGAGCTGCAAGTTATCAGGCATAAGGCTTACCTCTCCCTAGGGTCTCAGCTCCTTGAGTCTCTCCTTTTTGTCATATGGCATGATCAAAATCATAGAGCTCTTTTTCCCTGGTGTCTCCATTTTTTTAATCCAATGCAGCAAGAGGGCAGAGACTCTCATACCTCACTGAAATAGTCCATTTGGAAAAGGTCTCACACCCGCAAGAGTGGACCAGCCCACAAACATAATTTTTGCTTTTTGGGATTCATAAAATAATTTCAAACTGCCACAATAATATTTGGAGAAAAGTGATTGGAGTTTTTAAATATTGTGAAACCATAATTTTTACCCAAAGATGTATAGCCAAACTATATAAGGTTCCCTTCTCACCAGAGGCAACTGAGGCTAAAGGACTGGTTGTCAGCCTAGAACAGCAGACTATCCCTCCACATCCAACCCCCATCCCTCTCTTCCCACCAACTTTACCCCCTAGAGGGCAGACCATTTAATTCTCTGAAGAATGGGAAGGCATAAGATGAAAAAGTCCTGGAAATTTTGGTTCTACAACTTGCTAGGGCCAGAGATGCAAAAAAAAAAAAAAGAAGCTTTCTAGTGGGTATTTGATAATTAGGACTTTGTTACTGATAATGGGACTTCAGTTAGCTGATTAAATCACTCCTTCCTAAGAAATGAAGCCTTGAACAGATGATAATCTCAGATTGCTGTTACCAATAATATTTGGACTGAATAAGAAAGAGTAGAAAAAAGAGAATTTGGATTTTAATTTAGCAAAACTTTTAAGACGATTATTTAATTTTTTAATCTTAATCTATTTAAAACTTTAAAATCTTGGGGTGTGATTTCTTCCCAGAAAATTCACAGCAGTATGGAGTTCATATTTAAATTCAGAACATTTTTTTTCTTATTGACATTTTATTCTTGGAGAACCTTTATGTTGCCATTTATTCTCATTGCAAAATGTCTAATGAAATTATGTGGTAACAAATTATATAAGAAAGAGGGAATGTTCTTTAGACAGAGTGCCTTGGGAATTAATTAAATAAAAGGATTATCGTTTCTTCCTGGGGGTAAAAGATTCACATGGGAATATGTGAATAAAAATCAGTAGTAGGTTTTGGAGGAGTTGCCAAAGAAAGGTGAAAGAATTGCCCTTGAAAACATTGCCTCTCCCAGTGAAGGGCACCCATCCCTCATAGATAGTAGACTTTAGAGTAAAGACCATCAGGCTAAAAGAAGAAAACTAGGGGGGATATTAGGAAAGAGCAAATATGCCCCACTCTTCAAGCATAACTCTCCCTGTTTCTTTCTATCCCTTATTTAGTTCTCCCCTATGGGTTACAGAAACTTACCTCATTGGTAAATTTAGAAAAAGGAACTGGATATTGGAAGATCAGATATTCCTTTCCTCTCTTTTTAAGGGTTTGTTGACAGGAAGCTGGCATTTATTCCATTCAGCTTTGTCCCTCCATTCCTTAAATTTTACAGAGGCTTTTAGTCCTCAGACTTTCCTGATGAATGAGGAAAAGTAAATCTAATCTTGCCTACTTGCCTGCAGGTCAAAACTTAATCCAGAAACTCAGCAATTATCAGTAATAAGCCTGAAAGTTTTATCTTTACTTACTGGATTCCTCCTCTATTTCCCAACGATGTCAGAACTTGAGTGGGGACAAGGGTTATATTTATTACTCAGAACTCAGCAGAACTCATGAAAATGGCAGTTGCACAACGTTTTAGTTTGCTAAAGGCTGCTGGGAGCAATGTACCAGAAAAGTGTTGGCTTTGATAATAGGAATTTATTAGATTAAAAACTTACAGCTCTGAGGCTATGAATGTGTCCAAATCAAGGCATCATCTAGAGATGCTGTTGATACCAGTCAATGCTGGGTTCTCTGCTGGATGTGCACAGAAAAGCCAATTATGTGACACTGGCATTTCAAAGAGAGAAAGAGTTCATTGCTGAGCACAAAGCAAGAATAGAAGATCTATTGGCCATAAATCTGCCTTCCAGGACTGGAGAAACTTCAGTGATTTATAGCATTCAAACAAAGGCAGGCAAGCTCAGGATGATAATGAGGTTAGAAATAGTCTAATTGCTGAACCTGCAGAGACTGATTACATGCTTAGTTTACTTAGTTTAAAGTTTAGGCTATTACACATGTCAGGTGGGTCAACTCTGATTAGAAGTGCTTTGGTTTAGCGAGATAATTTAGAAATTTGGGGTGGTTGGTCCTGGGCTCACTCATTTTTTTAATCTACAAGGGGCTAAGTGCAAAGGCACCTGACTTCAGGGCTGCAAAATAAGATAATGAGATATAAGTAGGGACAGTAATGAGTTGTCTTGTTACTGTCCAGTTACCAGGTAAGGTCATGTGGTTTCAAAGCTTAGCATCAGTGCTAAAGAAACAAAGCATCTGGATTGCAGTTCAGTGATTCACAACAGTTACAGATATCTTTGCTTCTAGCTATTTCAAAAGGCTAACATGCATCAAGGCTATAATTCAGTAAACCATTACAGTTATTCATATTTTCTTTTGGATACTTGTAAAATATCAGAAGGTTAAAAATTGTTTAAAATAAAATTCAGTGAGTCAAAATACATCTGTTAATTTGTTGATTACACTGTCTCACCAAGTTGTAGCTGTAGGCAATCAAGCACATGGCAGGGCAAAATGCTGGTCTGCTCCTTTCTCAAGGCCTGTGGCTTTTCTCTCTCCAGGGCTCATTAACTTTTGGAGGCCTTTCTCCATCTCAGCCAATTTTTTCTGTATCTGCTGCTTTTAGTCCTCCATTCATAGAGGGTTCTAGTAAGATGATTAAGACCCACCCTGGGCCATGCAATCTAATCAAAGGCCATTAACAGAAGTAATTTAATCAAGAGTTCCCTCATACAACAGGTTTACATGTGTAGGAAAGGATTAGCTCTAAGGACATGATCTTTTCTGGGATCCAAAAAAAGCTTCAAACTGTCACACATGACAATTTTGGAGTCTACCTTGAATTATTTATTCTTTATCTAGACTGTTCTTTCCTGTTTCTGCTGAATGGACACTTTTATATTACTTCTTCCTGTTTCTGGTAAGTGTCACTGCTGTGAACAATTTTGCCACTTCAAGTTTTCCATTTTAATGTTTCTGTGTTGTTGCTATATTTGTATACTTTATCAGAAAACACATCCTTTTGACAGGACACATTTTCATAGCTGTCTTTATTTGTTGTTATAGTTATTATTGTTGTGTTGTCACTCTAGCACAAATCAAAGACCAAAACCAAAGTAGAAATTTCCTAATATTTTTAAAATAAATCAATACATATCTCTAAACTTTAGTCTTTCTTATTCCTCACACAGCCACTCATATTTATTGTTTGTAGCTGCTACAGTGGCAGAGTTGAGTAGTTGTTTCTCAACTAAAACAACTGTTATCTGTCCCTTTACAGAAAAAGTTGGCCATATCCTGCTCTACATAATGAAATCTCCTTATTAACAGAGCACTTGATGGCATTCTAACATCTCAAGTTTCAAATTGATGTTTTTTCTCATCATAGCACCGTACACCTCCACACATGCTTGGCTATTTACAAGTTTAGTAATATTTTTTTAAATTTTCTTTTTCAGATTTGATAGTCTGGTTATATGGCATTATAATATTTCTATTGGCATATTCACATAATTTAATTATTCCATTTCACTCGGAGATTATCTTAACCCAGGTGACCTAGAAAATAAATTCTATGCCAAAAACGAAACAACTTATATTTGAATGCTTTATTAAGAGTGGAAGCAAGAGTGAGGGGAAAAGGGAAATGAGGCAGAGGTGGGAGAAAAGCAAATAAAAGCGGATGCATTACCATTGTGGTCATGGCTTTATAACTAGAGTGGCGGATTTCTCAATTTCACAAAATTATCTTCAGAGAAAGTATAGGAACTGCTGCAGCTCTAAGCATTCTTAGAGTATAGGGAAAGAGGGAATAAAGAGGAAGAATTTACCCTCTGGTACCCATGTTCTACTGGCCCAGGTCAACCAAAAGGGATCAACTCCCATGTGCAGCCAGTTCTACCTTATGTCTTTTCATGGAAACCACAATAAGAGAGATCTCCAAACAGCAACAATAGCAAACTGCAGATTTGAGCCAAATGAATAAACACATGACAGATTTACTTAGTCATAAAGTTAAGATTATTTTCTTAAACAATCAGAAAAATGAGTAAAGTTATCATATAATTCTTAGAGTTAAAACTATATCAGTATACACAGTAGTGAGAATAAAGGTCAAAATTGCCCCCCAAAGAATGTAGTATCACAATGGCTTGAAGCTGAGAACTGCATATATGTCTAGAAATGAACTGCTTGTATTAATAAATAATGCAACGTCTAAAGAGTTAGGCAGATAATGAAGTTCAATTGACCCTCAGCTTCAAATGATGTTTCAGATACCAGCATGAATAAATCAAAGTCTGTGAACTTCACTATTTTAATTTGACCATTTTGGGAGGACTTATTTTTTTAACTAATATACTCATATGTTCTTTCCTATTATAATGCTATATATGGAAATAAATATATAACTGTTACAAAGAGAATTTAATTTTTTTGAAAATAATTTTTATCCCATAAACATTAATGAAGATGTGGATTTTATCAAATACAATACAGAAAAGAACTCTATTTTCAGTCCATTTCTTTTAAAAGGTGAAGTTCATGGACCATCATGGACACCATTGTTCTGGTAGTGAACAAATAAATAAATAAATAAATAAATCAAAATTAGAGTATAAAGTTGTTTCCATGTAAATCTGATAATGTGTAATTTAAAAAAAATAAGCTATTTCACAAACTGCTAAGGCAGTCACTGACAGGCCTAGCAGCCATCTACCAGCCCTCCTCTACCCCTCTCCTTTTCTCCTCTTGATTGATTGTGTGCAGAAGTTTCAATGTTTCCATTCTTCAACCTATGGAGGACTTTAGGTCTAATTGAATAGCCTGATTGTACCTTGAACCTGATGCTGGGAAAAAGTAGTTCCAGCTACTTTTTATTGAAGGGAACTCTGCACCAGGTTTGCCTGGTACATGTTTTTTGCTCAGTGGCAGCTCTCAGAGGGCTGCACAAGTATCCCTACTCTCCACTGCAAAGCGAGGTGTGCAGAGCAGAACTGCCATCCACCACCCCTCACCTGAGCAGCTGGTTTCCCGAGGGGAATGGCTAAGGGATCTCTTCCCTTGCTCTTTTAGACCTTTTGTTCTATGTAAATAATAAAGTGGTCATTTGCTCAAAGTCTTTGTTGTGCCTGAGCCAGTGTTCCCAGAAAGCACCATGTAGCAACTCACTCCACAGATTTTGGTGCTGTGAGCAGGGTACCCGGGATATATGGAGTGGGTTGATTTTTGGACATTCTATTCATCGCTCTTGTGTTCCTTTCATACTGGAGCATCTTGTGCAACACATGACTCTAAGGGATAAACTGCAGGATCACACCCACCTTCCAGCCCAGGAAGAGATACTGACCTAGGACCAGGGACTTAGTGTATGCTTTTTCCATCAGGGGAAGAGTGGCAATAAATAGGACTCTTAAAATCCCGTGAAAGCCAGGGAGCTGGCTAGATGGTTCTGTGCCAAGATCAATGGTGTAGGGACTTCCACTGCCTGGCATACACTCTCCTGGCTCATGGCCTCTTATTTCTGTTCTCATTTTAGAACCAAGCATGTCCACACTCAGGCCACTCAGACTGATCCTGTGATTAGTGTGAGGCTTGTCATCATGTAAGAGACTATTAGAACTAAAGATGGGGACCCAGAGGTGAAAAGGAAAGTACGAACTTTCACAGAGAAGGAGATATGGGATATGAAAGATAGATATTAAGCCTTGAGAAGATCTCCTCTCATTGTTGTCCTAATTTTATGATGAGGGTGCCACAACTATCCTGATCAATCAGGCTGGATGGAGGAGTTTTGACCACCTTGTGTCCAACACCTTCCTCCAACAAACATTTACTCATTTGGAGTTACTGGAGGAGGCAAGTAGTGGGGAAAAATTGGCTGACAGTATAGCTGCAGACAATCCATGACCACAGCGTCTGTTTGACTGGATCCTTCAGGGAATCAACCAAGGTTATTATGGTTTGAGTGACCTCCCCTAAATTCCACTAAACCTTGGAGTAACAAGGAGAAAGCAGTGGTCAGACTGGGACAACTGAGTATTGGTGTGTGAATATTCCACCCAGGCCAGAGGGATTTAGCAACTCACCAGATTTGCATTTCAGAGGGGGACACTGATGATTTTACTAGAAAGAGATCTCCTGAATGGGGCAACAAAATGGTTCTCCTCCTCACAGACCTACAAGACAGGTCAGTGTCCATCCCTTCCTCTCAGGGTTCACCTACACACTAAGCTACTTTCTTGTGGCTACTAGAGCAAGGAGTCCCAAAGGACACCAGAGATGGATGTCCAGTGGAGAACTTTGGGAAAAATATAAATTAGAAGGAGGGCTACAAGCTTGAAAGGGACAATCTGTGTCTGCCCGATGCCCCCTCCCCCAATCCCCAAATAGGAGTGGTAGAAGAGGAGGAGGATCCTGCAGATCTCCCAGCTCTTCATTTGGCCCCAACTGAAGAGGTTGAACCCCAGAAAGGACATCATTACCCAAGCCTGACTAAATTAAAAATGGATTAAGGATGGGGCCAAGTGTCCTGACAACCACTCGGGGACTGAAGGCCATATGCCACATTGTGTATACAATTTGAGGGCAGTGAACAAACTTTTATGGCACTTTTGGATATGGTTGCCCAGGTCACTCTCATTCTAGGAGATGCACAGAGGATTGGCTGATGAATAGTGTTGGGACATTTCAGACATTTCACATAGGTATGGGGACAAGAGGTTACCACTACCCTGAAGATTAGTCCCTTTGGCTTATTGGGCATCCTGTAATCATATGTTCCACCAGGAAATGCATTATAGAGATAGATATCTTGAAACATTGTATATCCCACAATAACATGAGGATACATTCTCCCATCTGGCAAATTCTGGCCATTATGGCTGATTGAATGAAGGAACGTGCACCCCCAGTGATCCCATCTCCTCTTGCATTGTCCAAAAACAGCAATACTGCCTCACTGGAGAAGAAAAGGACATCACTGAACTCATAAAGGGCCTTCTACTTGCTGGTATCTTCTGTTCCACTATCTCTGCTTGTAATAGCCTGTTGTAGTCAGTGAGTGGAGCTTGGTGGCTGACTATGGACTATCAGCATTTTAATGCAGAAATGCCCCCTCTGATACCCATGGTTCCAAACATTATGACTCTCATAGAAGTCAATATGGACTTCACCAGCATTTGGTATGTAGTTGTTGACGGTCAAATGCTTTTTTCTCCATCCCAGGTCCAGGATCAATTTGCATTCCAGTAGCAAGGCCTATAGAACTCCTTCACTTTACTGCCTCAAGGGTATTTAAAATACCCACTATTTGCCAACAGTGAGTAGGAAAGTGTTTGAGTAAGCTATCCTTGACCAAAGGACTCCAAGTGTTCCATTATATTGATAATAACTTGTTGGTGGACCAGAGCAAAGAGTAAATCACACAATGACAGCAAATATTGCTAACTGGAATTTGAGAGTTTGGCTGGAGCATAAATCCTGACAAGATACAAGGCTCAGATGAGCAGGTCACCTTAAGAAGCACGTGGGCTGGAGCCCAGCACCAGATCACTAACCCAGTATGTAATAAATTACTCTCCTTAAAGTCTCATACCTCCAGAAATGATGCCCAGTGATTGATTGGGCAATTTGTATAGTAGCACTAACATATTCTTCATCTTGGTATTATTATGACCAAGATGGTATGAAATGCAGGTACTTCACTGGGGAACAGAGGAGGAACAGGCTCTGCAAGAGGTAGAAGTGACTATTTCAGACACCTTGCTTCTCAGATCTTTAGAGCCTGGATCTCCAAATTCTGCCACCTGAACCCAACCTGACTGGTCCCTTTGGTAGAAGGAGGAGCCAACAGGGTTCAGACTCCTGAGGTGTTTGGATCAAGATGTTCCTAGATGCAGCCCACACTATTTCTTCCTTAAGAGGCAACTTCTGGCATGATTTTGGGCCTTGGTAGAAGCAGAAAAGATTATTGAGAGCTCCCAGGCCCTCCTGAAAACATAAACCTTGATCATGTGCTGGGTCCTGGGTAATCAGCACATTCACCCAGGCAATGCCCAACAACAGGGTATCATCAAACAAAGTGGTACATTCAGGATTATGCTCACCCAGGTCTCCAGGAAGTGACATGCTTGCATGAGTGGTTTTTGGGGGCTCCCACAACAATCATCCCATTGTAATGGCAAGTGAGGGCCCATCCCCCCCTGCACTGGCATCCTGGAGACTATGTCTCAAGGATTCCCCAAAAGATGCTCAGAGCTGATTTACCGATGGATCAGCCAAGCTGAAGCCTTCATGCACCCTTTGGGCAGCAACCCATTTTCCTTGCCTCAGACAGATTAAAAACCACCTCTAGCACTGGAAAAAAGTGCCCAATGTGTGTAAATGTGAGAGGTCCTCTAAGCCGTTTAACACTCAGACCCAAGCACCATCGTATACCTGTTTAGTGACTCATAGGCTGTTGCCAATGGCTTAGCAGTGTGATCAGATTCATGGAGAATGACGATTGGAGAATCAAAGTTTTCCCGGGGTGAAGAAGGGACTTTTAGAAGCAAAAGATATGATTTATGTTGATGAACATGGTAAGGGCTTATAAAATGATGAACATGATTGCAATGACAAAAGCAATAAAGGATGCACTGACTGCTTTTCACCCATGATGAGGCCAGAGATCCTTCTGATAGCAATGCCCTTGGAGGCATGCATGAAATAGTAATCTTCCCATGGTTTCTTCCACTGCTGAGTGTATTCGCCACTGAACTGAACATGGAAAATTTGACATCATGAAATTATGGGCCCAGGAACACAGAATACCTTCTCATTGGACCGCTTCCCTCAATTTATGATCCCAAGCCAAACATGATTTGCCTGGGAGTCTATGATTCTGGATTAGATTCTTTCTGCAGTTCATTATTGCCCTGACCGGGAGTATACATCAGTGAATATTTGTACACAAAATGTCAGTCACCTTGGCTAATGTTGATGAGTTCACAGCATGAGCCCTTCAGGCTTAGAAAAAATCATTAGACATACTAGCTTGATGATGGCATTGCAGCAGACTTCTTCTTAGGCCAACAAGGGGCTGTATGTGCTATTGCTAACACCTCCTGCTATATGTGGGTTAATTCCTCAGAGGAGGTGGAAAAGGAGGTGACTAAAATCCAATGGCAAACTCACTGGCTGCAAAGGATACAAACAGATTATATGTGGGACTTCTTCAAATGCCTCCAGACAATTGGAAGGCATGGATGTGATCATTATTCCAGGCAAGACTGATCACCCTGCTTGGAGTAATGGAATGCATAAGCGAATCTCTCCTAATGTGCTGCAGCTGATGGTGCTCCTAACTTACTGTCAACACTGTTGAGAGCCACAGGCAGTAGGTCCTGCCTGTCTACTCCATTGTGTTGGAGGTGGGAAGGGGGATTAACTTGTGGAAGCTAATGGGGAGGTGTAGGCTAGTCCTGGTTAGTGGCCAAGGGGTGGGTTATTGGGAAAGTCCCCCGTTGCTTGATTGTGTGCAGATGTTTCAATATATTTCCATTCCACAGCCTGAGGTGAACATTTGGTCTTTATGGAATTGCCTGACCATACCTTGAACCCGAAACTGGGGACAAAGAGTTCCGGCTGCTTATTAAGGCAGGAAATCTAAGCAAAGTTTGCCTGATACATGATTTTTGCTCAGTGGCAGGGACTCTCCCCCTGAGGTGTATAAACACCCAGTTCTTAGAGGGCAGCACAGGCATCCCTCCTCTCTGATGGGAAGTGGACATGGGGAGCTGCCGTCCATTGAACCTGACCCAAGTAGTTGGCCTCTCCAAGGGACTAGCCACATTGGGATTTCTTCTCTACTCTTTTGGAGACTTTGTTCTGTGTAAGTAATAAAGCAGGCTTTTGCAGAAAGTTTTTGATATACTTGAGCCTGTGTTCCCATGATGCACCATGTAATCATCACACTGACTTCACAAATTGTTAATGTGACAAATAATTACAAGAATTATCTTCATTTAAATTAGTTACTTACCATTTTAAAGCTAACAAACATACAGCACAACATGATTATATATCATTTGTGTAATTCTGGATTTAGTTCCTTTAATGACAGATGCAAAAAGCCAGACACACACAAAAAAATATTGTATGATTTTACTTATATGAAACACATAGAAGAAGCAAACTTCATAGAAACAAATGGTTTACAAGTTACAAGGGGCAGGGAGTAGGCAGGAAGAGAGAATTATAGCCTAATGGGTGAAGAGTTTCTGTTTTAGGTGATGAAACATTAGGGGTAATGAATGTCAGTGATGGTGACACAATATTTTGAATATAATTAACTGTGGTTAAAATGGGAAATATTGGGTTATATGTTTGTTACTACAATAAAAAGTTTAAATTTTTTTTAATAAACAACATAGTATTGTATATTATAATTGACAAAAATTCTATTAAGCATCTATGGATTTACTTTTTACAACTAGACTTGAACTTTATGGTTGTTGAAATAACTAATAAAATAGTACCTCTGGCATCCAATGTTACAATAAAAAAAAAAACATACTAATTGTATTCCTTTTGACAAAGTTATTTGGTGGCAAGATCATAGAGAACTCAGAATCAGATTTATGTTGTGCAAATAGAGGGAAAACTTCCTTGAAGGAAAATTGCACAATTGAAAAACGTAAAAGAAAATAATACTCTGTCATTTTCATGATGTTGGCCTAAATAATGTAGAAAGCATTAAATTTATTACTCGTGTTGGATATTTCCTAATGCCACATCATAAACACACAAAAATTATTAGTTTATATGAGTATTTTAATTAGCACCCTTTGCCCAATGGGCAAGGAAAGACTTGATCTTAAATGCCAAATGATCATAGCATGAGCTGAAAATTTTTAAAATTTCTCAATCATCCCTAAAATTGCTTTCATGTTCTTTCACAAATAATTCCTGGGTGTCCTATGCACTATGTTTGGCACAGGGGCGAAATGATGACAAAGATAAATATATTCCTGTCTCCTTGGATTTAATGATTACTGTTTGTTACCTATGGTTATGAAAGAAACCAGCAAAGAATTAAGCTATAGAGTAGTGTGGATATGACTACATCAGGAAGTGTGATTGGCAAAGTTTCCCTTATGAAGGTAATTTTGAATTTTGATATTTAAAAATTGAGGAAATAGAAAGCTTGGGGAGAACAGCAGTCCAGAAAAGTAGGACAACCATGGTTGGTTTGAATAACTTAAGTACAAATTAGGTGGTCTGTAGGTAACACTGAATCTCTATGGAGATATGAGTATAAGTCTGTATTTTATTTCAATTAGAATAGGGAATTACTGAGAGGTTTTTAGTATTTAAGATAAATAGTGCAAGTTATATATTTTAAAACATCACTCTGGTTGCTGTGTTGATATGGGAGAATTATAATAGAAGTGGTGAGACACTTTAAAAGGCTACTACAGTAGATGAGGGACTGTTTGTGGTAACTTTGACTAGGGTGGTAGATATGCTTGTGAGACATAAACTGATAGCAACTGTAATAATGAGTGTGATGATAACATCATGTAGTGCTCAAGGATATTTAAAAGAGAGTGATTGCAATGTTGTATATGGAATCTAGGTTACACAAAGAATAAAGTAATGTTGGAAGATGTCTGAATCATTGTTTAAAAATTATGTGATAATGGACTGAGAATTTTAATGAAATTGACTAATGTGTAGTGGGTTTCTTGAGCAAACGGGTAGAGTTTAGGAGATTGTGGTTGAGAGGCACACATGGAAATAAAATTCCAAAGGTGGCCTAAATCTGGAGATGACATATCAAGAGGGTGGCCAAGTCCATGGATGACTGCATGGAGGGGAAAGGAAGATAACTGAAGACGAGAAATATTGGGAGTCCACAATGTTGGATAGTTAGTCCCTATGGAGGCTGAATCCATTGTGAATAACAATAAGAGATGAGGAAGGAAAATGACAGAAGCAAAGTCTTCAGCGAATTAGGTAAAGTGACCAAGAGGTTGGGAGTAGCGTGTTTGGATTTTAAATATTATGATTCAATTTTAATTGCTTTTTTATATTCTTTGCTAGAGAATATTCTACAGAATAAACATGTAGAAAATACAGAGTTCCCATACTCTTATTATTAACATTTTACATGAGTGTGGTACATTTGTGGCAATTGATGAAAGAATACTATTATAATTGTACTAATAACTAAAGTCCATAGTTAACATCAGGGTTTACTGTTTGTGTTGTATAGTCCTATGAGTTTTTAAATGGCATTCTAGTAATATATATATTATATATGATATATATATATCATAAAATTTCACCTCTTGACCATATTTAAATATATAATCCAGTGGTATTAATTACACTCACAATGTTGTTATCATCACAACCATCCATTACCCAAATTTTCCATTATCCAAACAGAAATTCTATACCAATTAAGCATTAATTCCACATTTGCTGTCTCCACCCAGTACCTGGTAACCAAAGTTCTCTAGATTCTACTCTGTGAAATTGCTTATTCTAATTATTTCATATCAATAAAATCATAAATTTGTTTTTATTTCCATATGGTTTATTTCACTAAACATGATGTCTTTACAGTTCATCTATGTTTTTACATGTATAAGAATTTCATTCCTTTATATGGATGAATAATAATCCATTGGATGTATATGCTACATTTTTTTATCCTTTTATCAGTTATTGAATGCTTTGCTTGCTTCAATCATTTGGCAATTGTGCTACTATGAACATCATGTGAAAATATCTGTGGGAGTCCATACTTTCAATTCTTTCAGATATATACCTAAAAGAGGTATTGCCAGGTCATATGGTAATTCCATGGTTCCTGAGGAATGGCCAAACTGTTTCCCATAGTGCCCACACCATTTTACATTGCCACAAGCAATGAATGAGTGTTCCTTTTTCTCCACATCCTCTCCAATACTTGCTGTTTTCCCTTTTTTTTTTTTTAAGGAATAGTCATTTTACTGGGTGTCAAATGGTATTTCATTGTGGTTTTGATTTGCATTTCCTAATGGAAAATGATGTGAGCTATTTTCATGTGTTTTTTGGCCATTTGTATATCTTCTTTGGAGAAATGTCTGTTAAAGAGTTTTGCTAATTTTTTAATTGGGTTGTCAATTTGTTGTGAATTGTATGATTTTGTATTTTGGATATTAAATCCTTATTGGATATGTGTTCAAATAATTTCTGCCTTTCTGTAGGTTGTCTTTTTACTTTCATGATGAAGCCCTTGGATACACAAAACAATTTTATTTTGTTAAAGCCCATTTATCTATTTTTTTCTTATTTTAGCTCAAGCTATTGACATAAAATCTAGAAAACCATTACTTAATATAGGGCCTAAAGATGCTTCCTGATGTTTTCTTCCAGGAGTTTTTTATTTGGTTCTTCTGTTTATGGCTTTGATAGATTTTGCATTTATTTTTGTATATGATGTGAGGTAGGGGTCCACCTTTATTCTTCTGCATATGGATATACAGTTTCCCCAGCACTATTTTTTGTAGAGAATATTCTTTATGCATTGAATGGATTTGGCAGCCTTGTCAACAATAAATTTGTTACAAATGTTTCACAGTAATGTAGGGTATTGCTGGTGGAGTGAGATATGGGAGCCCTTTATGTTATGTATAGTGTTTCTTTGGTAAATTCACAACTTTTACTATACACTTATTGCTTAGGTCTGTTCCCGTATGAATGATATATTTCAATAAAAGTTTTAATGAAAAAAATCAATTGGCCATAGATGTGAAATTTTTTTCTTGTCTCTCAATTCAATTCCATTGGTCTATATGTCTGTCCTTGTGCCAAACCCATGCTGTGTTTATTAGTGCAGCATTGTAAGAACCTTAAAATCAGGAAGCATTGGCCCTCCAACTTCATTCCTCTTTTTCAAGATTGTTTTAGCAATTCTAGGTCCCTTATGTTTCCATATAAATTTTATGATGGGCTTTTCCATTTCTGTAAAGAACGATGTTGCATTTTTGAATGAGTGTTGAATCTATAAATTGCTTTGGAATGAATTGACATCTTAACAATATTCTAATCCATGAACACAAAATGTCCTTTCATTTAGTTAAATTTTCTTTGGTATATTTTAACATTGTTTCAAAGTGTTTTTTCATGTCGAACTGCTTGACTACATCTTAAATAACAACACAGTTTAATATAGCATCTCTCTTTCATCCAGCTTCCTTGCAGTACACTGATTTTAAAATTAAATACAAAAAGTGAAAAGGAATATGAGTGCAGCGCTACAGGCTGGTTTTATACAGAAAGAAAGGAGGTTTTCATTTGTCCTTCTTCCACCAGGCCTACACATGCTGAAGTCACAGCACACTTTTGTACAGGATGCTGCAGAGGGGAATGGAGAAAAGCCTCAACTGCCACCATGGATGAGCATTTTGGGATACTGCTTTCCAACTGTTGTTGCTTAACATTTGACTGGAAAAGAAAACCTGGGAAAACTGCAGATAATGAAAGTGGTCTACTTCAGATGCAAAAGACTTGTTCTATGAGGGAGACAGGCCATGGGGAATCAAGTTATAAAGAGGAAGGTCAGAGTTTTCATTCCCTTCTCCCTCCCTCCACACCTCAGACTCCAACAGCAATCATTTGGAATCATTTCTTCCCAAGAAAAAAAATAAAAAGTGACTTATTGGGCCAAGGGCACAGGGCTGTGAGTCTGACAGCAGCAGTAACGATCAGAGCTGCAATGACAAAAAATATAAACAGTCTGTTTCTGAAAAGAAAAGAAAAGAAAAGAAAAGAAAAGAAACAAACATTGAAGGACTGAGTCCTATGTGCATTTTGAGCATTTCTATAGCATGGGATTCAAAGAGCAAATCTATATGGCAAACCCTCAAATTTTTTAAATATTTAACTTAGAATGCTTGAGATTATTATTTTCTAAACATTGATTTGTACAGTGTTTCATACACAAATAACTGACAATCCAAGCAGAAGACAGGCATCTCTCTTAGAAACGGGGGTTCCTGATGAGTGTGGGTAGGTGATGGAGTGGGTAATATTAGGCTGTCTGACCTTCCCTCCTACTTCCCAAGGACACCCAAGGTGAGAATAAAACCCTAATTGGGAAGGTAGAGACAAGGGGTCAGGGAAGAAAGAGGGTGCCTGACAGGAGAGAACTATTCAGAGAATTCTCTATTCAGAGAATTCTTTACTGAATTCAATACAGTCAACAGCATGTGCTGGGCTGCTTGATTTCTTAATATTTTCTGCTCAATGCCGTGTTTGTGCACAACAACTATCTGTGACACTGGACAAAAATAAGAACACCAGGGACTCAATTTACATCATTAACAACCACAGAAAGGCTGTGCCGGCCTCTCATGTTTTGCTTAACTACTGAACATAAAGGAATATTTTTAAAAAGGAAATATGAATGTTTTCACAATCCTGTTACAAACACAACTTGAAATTCACAAACTACTACAAGATAAAACAAAGTTGTTTTAATGAAAGTCACAAAACAAGATCACTGGTCTAAAATTCAAATAAACTAGTGCAAAGTTGTGTCTTTTTCACAATTACACTCAAGTTTATCTTCTGGTTAATATTTTAATTATAATATTTCCTTTAAAAAGTCATTCAAGACAAAAAAAGAAAAGAAAAGGAAGACAATGGTCCCAAAAGGAATACACTGTTTTAATTTACAGCCATAAGGACCCTTCTGTAATGGGAATTGTGCTCTTGTTCAGCAACAAGTGAAGGAAAAGAAGTTTCTGCCCTTTTGAAGTTCTGAGGGATGTGGGGTGTCCATGTTAATGTGGCTGGACTGGGTGAACTGTCACAGTAATGCTCCAAGGGCTGAACTGGTCTTCCAGAAGCCATGGAGTTAGTCTGTCTGCATCAGTTCCAGATCTTGAGGAAGCTGTCCTTGGACCCCATTACCATGGCCATGCCATCATTGGTTATGCCCAGGCAGCTTATGTGATTGCCATGTCCAGCCAGGGCACCTGTCCTGTCTGCTTTGAGGGAGTTCCAAACGTTGTAGTTGAAGTCGTCATACCTCAGCGAGGTGGAGGCACCAGCTTTTGGAGAAGGACATGGAGGTGATCCCACAGAGGATATTATGGTGGGAGTATGTCATGAGCTCCTGATCTGCATGGAGGTCAAACAGCCTGCAGGTAACATCATCCAAATGCATTGTCATTTGGAAAGAAACAGATGGCGTTGAAGTAAGATTCATGACCAGTGAACTTCTGCCAGCACTTGCCTCCTCACACTTCCCAGAGCTTGTACAAAGCATCATTAGCACCCAATCTGGTGTCAGGAGAGAGAGAGAGGCTCATGACATCCCCAGGGTGTCCAGTAAAAGTGGTAATCTGCTGGCTTGTTTCTAGGTCCCACAGAGCACTGATGGTGTCTCCAGAGCTGGTGATGATCTCATTGTCATCCAGGAAGCAGCCACAGGACAAGTAACCTGTGTGTACAGCCAGCTCACAACTCACATGCACATTCCCCTCATTTACAGATTGTAAATGGAGCAATTGTTGTCCAGGCCCCTGCAGGGCACATAGTTCCAGGAAGGGGCGAAAGCACACGTTATGACCCAGGAGGCATGCGGTGGAATGGCATGGATCTTTGTGGTGGTGTGGCTGTCCCACATGATCAGCTTGCCATCCTATAACACACTCACAGAAGCCTGGAATCTGTGCCCCAATGCATGTCATAAATCTTGGTCAAGTGCCCCCCTTGTGTCCTCCTAGAGTGCTTTTGGGTTCTTCCCTCTGGGTCAATGTTTCTTGTGATCTGAGAGAGCTACATCTGGATTTTTTTCTAGCATCTCAAATTTGGTTTTTGAGATGCTTGGCCTCCTGCAGTAACTGGTCAGGTTGACTCATCTTCTGGTCTTAGTTCTTGTCAATGCCACTTCAAAAAATCCGAGATCTTAATTCAGAAATGCTTCTGGTCTGATCTTCAATATATGTAAAATAGTCTTGGGGCCAGTCATGCTCATGCGGCTGCCTGTGTTCTGGGTAGGTCATCTCTGGCCTCCACTGTGTGCTCAGGGATCTAGGTCAGTCAGGCCATAGAGACTGCTTCTTTCTGGCCCCCAGACTGCAGGCTCCGCTGCCATCTCCTTCCATCCCTCAGAGGCCTCCAGCCATCAGGATGGGCATGGCAGGACCTGTTGCAGCATCTGTTTTGCACTTTTTTGTTGTATAAATCCTTTACATCTGTGGCAGTTTGAGATTACTTATGAATCCCCAAAAAGAGAAAGATTGTGTTTGCAAACTAATCTATTCCTCTGGGTGTGAAACCCTTTGACTGTATTAAATTCAAAGGTTTTAAGTTTACTTGATAAAATCAGTTTAGGGCTTTTGATTCAACCACATTAGTAGGGTGTCTCACTGAAGAAGACACACAGGAAGACAGAGAGCTTTGTCATGTTTGATCCTGGGTCCCCAGGGAGAGATGAGCCATTCACCTGATAGTTTGCAACTGAAGAGTACAGAGCAGCTGAGCAGCTGAGAAGGCCCAGAAAGAAATGAGCCCTATGCCAGAGACTGATATAAGAAGCCCTGAGAGACCACGCAGAGATCACCCACCATCTTGCTTCAACACATGGCACCTGACTTTGGTAAGAAAATACCTCTTATGGTACCTTTAGTAGGATTTTCCACGTCTTTGTAACTGTACTGTAAGCTTTTACCCCAAATAAATACCCTTTATAAAAGCCAACAGATTTCTGATACCTTGCATCAACACCCCTTTGGTAGACTAATACAACATCTTTAGTTAGGTGTATTCCTAGATATTGTTTTCTTTAGTTCCTATGGTAAACAGATTTTTTCTTTGTTTTTTCCTCAGATTGTTCATTACTAGTGTATAAAAACTAATGATTTTGCAAGTTGACTTGTACCTGCCAGTTTACTGAAATCATTTATAGCTTTCATAGCTTCGTTGTGGATTTTTCAGGATTTTCATGTCATCCATAAAAAGGAAAGATTTACTTCTTCCTTTCAAATTTGAATGCCTTTATTTCTTTTTCTTACTGAGTGGTACTGGCTAGAACAGTGAATAACAGTGTTGAGTAATAGTGGTGACAGTGCACATCCTTGTCTTGTTGAAGATCTTAGATGAAAGCTTTTCTCTCACCATTGAGAATAGTTGTTTCTATGTGTTTTTCATAGGTGCCCTCTATCAAGTTGAGGAATTTTCCTCCTGTTCCTAGTACTTCAAGTGTTTTTTTCAAGAAGGGGTGCTGAATTTTGTCACGTGCTCTTTCAACTTCATTTGATATGATTTTATGTTTTTTCCCCCTTCATTCTATTAGTGTGGTGTATTACATTAATTTATTTTCTTATGTTGATCAACCCTTGCATTTTCTAGATAAATCCCACTTGTTCATGGTGTGCAATTCTTTTAGTAATCTCCTGGATTCAATATGCTTGTATTTTATTGAGGATTTTTGCATCTGTGTTCATAAGGAATATAATTCTATAATGTTCTTTCTTTGTGGTATCTTTATCTGGCTTTGGTATGAGGGTGAGTTTGGTCTAATAGAATGAGTTAGGGAATATTCCCTCCTCTTCAAATTTTTGGAAGAGTTTGAGCTGGATTCGTAATAATTGTTTGGGAATGTTTAGCAAAATTCACCTGTGAACTCATCTGGTCCTGGCCTTTCCTTTGTTAAAAGGTTTTAAATTGCTGATTTAATCTCTTTACTTGTTATTGGTCTACTGATAATATTTATTTCTTCTTGAGTCAGTGTAGGT
>JAQZBX010010077.1:0-44935 GCA_029593785.1 Cabassous unicinctus
AAATGGATAAAGTAAATAAATAAATAAATAAATCCTTACAAAATGTATAAGGGAGGAAGATACGGACTATAGTTAGTAGTAATGCTTTGACAATATTCTTTTGTGATTTGTTAGCAGATGTTTCACAACAATGCAGGGTGTTTGTAGGGGGGGTGATGTGTGGGAGCCCTGTATGATGTTATGCATGTTTGTTTTATATCACAATGTTTACTGAACACTTATAGTTTATGTATATTCATGTATGAATGATAAACTTCAATAAATTGTTTTTAAAAAATAAAAATAAAACTAGTTACTGACTTCTTTTGCAATTTCCTACTTGACCCTCATTGTCTAAGAGTGTATTCTTTAACTTCCATATATTTGTGCATCATCTGTTTCTCTGCCCCTTACTGTTTTTCAGCTTCATTCCATTGCAGTCAGTGAATATTCTTTCTATACTTTCAACCTTCTGAATAATTGAGAATTATTCTGTGGCCTAGTATATGGTCTATCCTAGAGAATGATCCATGTGCACATGAGAAAAATGTATATCCTGCTGTATTTGTGTGTAATATTCTGCATATGTCCATTAGGTCCAGACCTCCTAATGTATTGTTCAATGTTTAATTTCTTTATTGATTCTCTATCAAGACAGATATGTCGATATCTGTACTTAGCATAGAAGAAATCACATATTTTAGTTACTATTTGAAATTAATAAAGATAACATTTTCACAGTTCACTATGTAACCTGTGTTTTAACATTGTAAGTCAATATCAGTGCACAGTAGTGAATAAAACATGTATTTTAGCTAGTTTACAAAACTAATTAGATACTATATTGACAGTTCACTATGTGAATTATATGTTTCAACATTTTTTGTAATTTAGTATCAAGACATAAGTGAATAAAGCATTTATAATAGTTACTTCTCATAACAAATCAAAATTTCATTTTGACCTTTCACTATGTGAATCCTGTGATTTAACATTGTTTGCAAGTCAATATCAGTACATAACATTGAAAAAAGCAAGTATTTTACTTGGTTTTGGAAATTAAACAGGATAGTAATTCCACAGTTTATGAATGAATCCTGTGTTTTAAAATTGCTTGGTACTCAATATCACTACATAGCAATGAATAAAACCTGTACTCTAGTTAATTTTGGAAATTTATCAAGATAGTGTTTTCACAGTTCACTATGTGAATCTTGTGTTTTAACATCTTTTGTACATCAGTATCAGTACATATCATTAAATAAAACATTTATTTTATTTAGTATAAGAAATTCATGAAGAAAATGTTTTCGCAGTTCACTATGTGAATCCTGTGTTTTAACATTGTTTGTAAGTCAATATCAGTACATAGCTGTGGATAAAGAATTTTTATTAGTTACTTTTCAAAACTAACCAAGATTATGCTTTTACTATTCACTATGTGAATCCTGTGTTTTAACATTCTTTGTAAGTCAATATCAGTACATAGCATGGAATAAAGCCTATATTTTAGTTAGTTTTGATGACTAATCAAGATAGTGTTTTCACAGTTCAGTATGTGCATCCCTTCTTTTAATATTTTTAAGTAAATATAAGTACATAGCAGTGAATTTCACATGTACTTAGTTGGGTTTTGAAACTAGTGAAGATAGTGTTTTCACATTTCACTATATGAATCTGGTGTTTTAACATTGTAAGTCAATATCAATAAATGGTGTTGAATAAAGCATGAATATTTTTAGTATTGGAAACTAATCAAGATAGTGTTTTCACATTTCACTGTGTGAATCCTGTGTTGTAATATATTATGTAAGTCAATATTAGTACATAGCAGTGATTTCAGCATGTATTTAATTAGTTTTGGAAACTAATCAATATATTGTTTTCATTGTTCACTATGTGTATTCTGTGGTTAAACATTGTAAGTCACTATCAGTACATAGCAGTGAATAAAGCACGTATTTTAGTTTCCAAAACCAATCAAGATAATGTTCTCAAAGTTCACTGTGTGAATCCTTTGTTTTAACATGCTTTGTAATTCAATAACAATACATAACAGAGAATAAAGCATGTATTTAGTTACTTTCAAAGCTAATCAAACTTTTGTATTCATAGTTCACTATGTGAATCATGTGTTTTAACATTGTTAGTCAATAACAGTACATAGCAGTGAATAAAGCATGTAATTTAGTTACTATTCAAAACTAATCAAGATAGTGTTTTAACACTTTTATATTTGAGTGCAATTTTAAAATTGTTTCTAAGTCAATATCAATACGTAGCAGTGAGTAAATCATATATTTTAATTTTAAAACTAACCAAATAGTGTTTTCACAGTTCCCTATATGTGTGCTGAGTTTTTACATTTTTCATTACACAAAAACTGAATATAACAGTGGATAAAGCACATATTTTCTTAGTTTTCAAAGCTATCTAGATTGTTTTCATAGTTAACTATGTTAATCCTGTGTTTTAACATTGTTTGTAAGTCAATATCTGTACACAGCTGTGAATAAATCATTTCATTAATGATTTGGAAACTAATCATCTTCTGTTTTCATAGTTCACTGTGAATCCTCCATTCTAACATTATTTGTAAATATCAGTACATAGCAGGTGAATAAATATGTATTTATTTCATTTTTGGAAATAATCATAGTGTTTTCGCAATTCACAGCATGAATCCTCTGTTTTGCCATTGTTTGTAAGCCAACATCATTACATAGCAGTCAATAAAGGATTTTAGTTAATTTGGGAAACTAATCAATATAGTGTTTTCACCGTTCATTATGTGAATCCTGTGGGTTTTTTTAAATTTTTAATATTTATATTTTATATTTAATAATTGAAAATATATACAATATTTTAAAAAGAAAAAGAAAATACAGTTGAATAAAAACATGCATTTTTCATTTCTCAATTAAATATACTGGATGCATATAATTTTTTGTATCATGCAATATGTTACACAATATATTTGGTCATAGAAATGCATATCATACAGTATTTGTCCTTTTGCATCTAGCTGGCTTTGCTCAACACATTGTCCTCCAGGTTCATTCATGTAGTCATATGCTTTTTTACTTCATTTCTTCTTACAGATTCATTATATTATGTCGTGTGAATGCACCAAAGTTTGTTTATCCATTCATTGGTTGATGGACAGCTGGGTTGTTTCCAACTTTTGGCTATCATGAATAATGCTGCTATGAACATATGTGTGCAGATCTCTAATTGTGTCACAGCTGTCAGTTTTTCTGGGTATATACCCAGTAGTGGTATTGCAGAGTCACATGGCAAGTCTATATTCAACCTCTTTAGGAACTGCCAAACAGCTGTGCACAGTGGATGTACCATTCTACATTCCCACCAACCATGAATAAGTGCTCCTATCTCTCCACAGGCACTTGTAGTTCACTGTCTTTTTAATAGTCACCATTTTTATAGGTGTGAAATGATATCTCATTGCAGTTTTGACTTACATTTCCCTAATAATTACTGATGATGAGCATTTTTTCATGTGCTTTTTTAAAATTTATATTCTTCTTTGGACAAATGTCTATGAAGGTTTTTTGTCCATTTTTTAATTGGGTCATTTGTCTTTTTATTGTTGAGTTGTAACCACCTTTTATATATCATTTTAACAGCTTCCACATATGATGCATGAGAAAAAGATCCTATTATTTATTTTCTTGTTTTAGAATACATCTTGCCCATTGTATCAAAAAATTTTCAGTCTTGTGGATGCCATCAGCTTAAAAAAGAGGAGTGGGGGCACGACCAGCACCATGACCTGCAACATAATCTGTGAACAGAAAAACACACTGTTCCATGATACCTTAAAAGAATTCTTCTGTACATTTTTGCTACAGGCTCCCACCAAATGATGTGACATCATGAGAAAAAAGAGAATTAAAATGAAGATGTTTGCATAAAAATACTTGGGTTTGTTTCTATTCTCAGAATGCATCAGAGGTGCCAACATGGAAAATCTAGAGGACTCTTTTTCAGTTTGAAGATATTTTGTGTAGCAACTCTGACTGGTGAGGAAGCTGCAAGATGAGTTAAAATCAGCAAGCAGGTAGTCATTGTTGTGTGGTAGTGCTTTCTATTTCTTTTGAATAACTCCAAGTAAAATGTGAAATGTGATGAAAATAATTTATCTTTTATTTTTTAAAAGAGGAAATGCAAAGCTGTGTGGCTTCCTAATACTGACACAGGGACAGCAAGTATATAATTCAGCTGAGAGGCATAGACCTAGTAAGACCCACAGGACAAATCAGCCCTTGTGTCTGAAACTGTACAGGATTCCTATCAACAATAGAAGATGCTATTCACCAGTAAGCACTTGTACTCCTCTGTGTTGGTTACACACTTGAACATGTCCAGTGGATTCCAGAGTTATTAACAGATGTGTGAGGATAACTGCAGTTTTCATGTCTATTGTGGAAAATATCCCATGTTATTTCTAAGTCCAGTTAAATCCCTTGAAAAATAAGAAGAGAATGATTTTTTTCCCCCATGACCAGCACATTTTCAAGAAAGCAAGTATCCCAGGTGTATGAATTGAATGTTTCTTGTAAGCACTGTATTTCAGCTTCAATGGTTGCCCTGCAACTTAATCCTAATGACTTTGGCAAGAAATATACTGCTTGAGTTGAATTTCTGATTGAAGTATACCTCACAGATTTTGCCATGAAATGAATGGATCTGTAATCCTGGCACTTTATGGCCATTCTGTATCTTTAATCTTAATCTGGTTCCAGGATAGGACTTCATTGGACCAACCCATGACTGAGCTTCAACCCTGGTCTTCTGTTTGGATCCTATAAGTTGTGTGCCTTTAGCCATGATGATAAGTTCACAGCGAGTTTGCAAAATGAAAAATCAAGCAATTTTTTCTTCAGTGATGGGGGTTAGGGCACTTTTTCTTCTGATTCACAAGCAGCACCATGAGGTCCATTTCTGCTCCTGGAGGCAGAAGTGGCTGCTCCCAGTGGTGGCAGGGGTATTATGCCATATTTGAGGAGAAATTAGCTACTTTCTCAGCTTGAAGGCTGAATACTGGTGCTGATGGCTTTTAACTTTGTTTTAAAGTTACTGTCATTCCAAACCTTGGTATGATTTTCTGCAGAGAATGACTATGACACCACCCACCCTAGACCTGCTGCTTGCCTGGGGTATTGGGTTATTTGGGAGTTCACCCCAGGAATGTAATTGGTTTCACTTTACAACCTGCCCATCATTGTTTTTCTAGTGGATAACAAAATATTTATTTTATTTTTGTAAAATGAAAAATAGTAGACAAGTATATATACAATTAAAGTTGCAAAGCAGACCAATACAAATACAAAAATTATTGTAGGTTTAAAGGAAAATGTAACAGACAAGTGATGTCCAAATAAATTTAAGAGCCATCTTGGTTTTAACCACAGCAGTTCCATCTTCTTTGTCTAAATGTCTTAGCACAATTCTGTAAAATAAATTTCTAGCTAAAGAGATATTAAGTTCAATGACCATAGTATATGGTACTCAGCTTTAAAACAGCAAGGTCAATACACACACACAAACACATGTAATAAAAGTAGGAATGACATTAAGAGAAGTCACTAGTGAACACTTTTTAAACTGCCTCCTTTTGGAGTTAGTGGGATAGAAATAGACATTCTAGATATGAAGGAAGCAAGAAATACACATTTACTAGAATTTCTTTTCCTTTATATGCACTCAGGGAAAGCTCAACTAATACCTTTTTGGGGGAGTTGGGGGAGGACAAGGACAAGGACAGTACTCATTTTCATGTTTTTTGTTTCACTTTGGTAGGCTAACAACTGTGGGATAATTAAATATACTAAATTACATTAATAATCTGACTCTTAAGAAAGTATGGATTAAAACTAGGTGTTTAAAAAAACAATCAAATCTTGAGATTTGCTGTGATACTGTTCCTAGCAAGGTAACCATAGGTAGAATTTATTAAACAGTTTAGATTTTACTATAAGGGCAATTACAAAAATATGAAGAAAAATGAAAATACTGAGATGCATGAAAGACACTTATTATTCCAAAGACATTGTAGCCCTCCTCCCATCCATGATTCTTTTATAGTGTTTTCCAAGCTGCCACTAAGTCAGAGACCCATTCCCTTAGTATTCTGATAAATTCCCCCTCCACCCACTGCCACAATACTTAATTTGGCTACAATATCTTGTAGAGGGTTTTATCTCAGTGATTTCTGCCACAAATTTCCTCAAATAAAATGCAATTGAACAGTGAAATTAAAGCTTCTTGTTTTAACAACCACATCTGAACAAAAGATATTTAAGAAAATAATTTGTGGAGTACTAGATTTCATAAGTATTTAAAAATGTTCAAATATCTTACTGTAGCATAAAAAAAAATCTCAGTAAGCTAACTGGACTAAGTCAGAAAAAGTACACAAGAACTGTATACTTTGACCTTTTATGTTTTCATGTACATGTAACCTAGTTTCATGGTCACTAACTTGAGCCACATAACAATAAGCCAAACAAATAATTTATTCTTTAAAAAGACCTACTTCAGTTTAGAGTATGTACATTTTGGATTACATTTTACAATGGTAATAATAAGAGCATATTTCTTCCAAAAAACCATAACAAAATTAAAACTGATAAACATTAACACACAAATAGATCCAAACAAATCACTTAAGAAAAAACTGGCAAACATTGGCTAACAATCCTCAACAGTGTAAACACCAAGGTAAAGAATATAGAATATAAAAAGGAATGCACTTTTATGCATTCTCAGTGGCAAAGCATATTATAAAATGAAAAACAATGAAATATTAGCATCTACTAAGATGCCAACAATAAAATATATTTGATTTTGACATGAACTTGATATTTTAAAAATAATTCTTAAATGTCTATGAAAATCTGCCTATCATTTTGACCTGATTCCAGAATGAATGATCAGCTTAGTTTCCAGAAGAGGAAATCAAAGAAAAACACAAGCATCCCCAGCCCTCTACCCCATCCCTGAGATTCGGGCCATTTTCTGAGTGCAGCCCCTGCCACCCCAAACCTGAAACCATCCCAAGCTGGATGGGCCTCAGACAAGCCTGAGGGAAGTAGTCTGTGTCATTCAGGCACCCTGGGGTTCCTGCAATACATTCCCAAATTCCATCCCACCCTCTCAGAGAGAAGGGGTGAGCCATCATGATCCTTGTCTGTCTTGCTGGTGGTCAGGTGCCCCTACTGTCCACATTTATATGGGCACATAAGGTTGACCCTTTCCTCTCAGGTGCTCTTGGTGTGGGTGGAGCCCCACTGAGAGTGAGGCAGACCTTTGTCTTCTGCCTTGGTGGGATTTGGGACTGCTGGTGTTGGTGGATGGGTGGAGCACTGGTTGCCAAATTTCAGTGGCCATTGTGGTGGTGGTGATTGGGTGGGTCATGGTGGGTTGAGGGGATTGGGCAGGGCATGATTTCTGGGCAGATCCCACTTAAGACCAGCCTACCTGGCCTGGTTCCCTCTCCATCTTAAGGAACCATCCTTCCTTAAAATCTGTTGGCTGTTGTAAATCATTACTGTTGTGAACATCACTGTTAACTCCATACTTAGCTTCCTGAGGTACCACCATGCCATCTCCATAATGGTGGTGGCCTGTGCCACTTTACAATCCCAAAGTAGAGAATGAGAGCTTCCATGTTTACCACCACAACCTCCAAAACTCATCTTTTACTTTTAAAATTTGGGGATGATTACTGACAAGGTACATTTTAAAAATATATATAGATGCTTTACCATTTACAGATCACAGAAAGAGATGCTCAAAAATGATTCTTCTTTTTTGTTGTTTTGGGATAACTTTTGCCCCTGATATCACAAATATTGAAGTCTCATGAATATCAGACATAGAAAGAAAGGCATGGGGGCACTGAAACATAGCTGGTGAAGAAAAAGACATATTTCCATAATAAATTTTTTTAATCCCTCAAAAGATTTAAATGCTCAGTTTTGATAAACAATCAAGTCTTCATCCAATTTTTTCATGTATAGCAAACTATACTAGCTTTTAAAAATATACATTCATCAGCTTTCTCATATATATTTATATATATATAATTTTTCATCTTTCAAAATGGAGCACTTGGTATTTTAAACCTAAATATTGTTACATGTACATACTTTGTAATTGCACATTCATGAAAAACACAAAACCCATGGTATTTCAGTTTTCAATAACTAGGAAAATGTGTATATATAAAATACTAAACCCTCATCAAAATACACTATTCACTGGGAAAAATAAACAAGAGACAAGTGAATTTGCACAAATGTGTCAAAAATATTTAAAAATGATATGTATCCAGTACATTTAATAGAGAAATGTATGTTTTAATTCAACTGTATTTTCTTTTTATTTGTTAATTTTTTATATATTTTTCAATTATTAAATGTACAAAATAAAGTTTAAAAATTTACCTGGGTAAGTTTCAGTATGGTTCTTGAGTCCTTGTCAAGCATATTTGAACTTATCCTCCCAGAGTTCTTTATATTCCAAGTTGAGAACTTTTTAAATACCTTAAATTGAGATGTTAGGATCTCCAAATTTGTTTTTCATTCCACATCATCTTCCACCAAGCTCTGAGCACTTACAGTTCTCTGACAGATCATTAGGAGCTTAGTAAGAAGCACCTGGAACACCAGTGGTGGAAAAGTTCACTGTAAAATTTGCCATCACATCTGTGGCTGCTCACACAGGGCAGTGGCATTGGTCAAATGTTCCATAGCTTTCTTATATTCACCTTGAGCTAGTACCTTGTTTGCTGAGCTATATTTCTTCAAGGAAGTATTTCTGGACACCTTTGATACCTTTCATATCAGGAAATTTGGAAAGTCCAGCTGTCTGTTTGGCAAGTTTATCTTTCATTCTCTCACAGCCTGTTTGTGAAACTGGACTCACTCCCTCTCTTGCAGTCAAATTAAATACAGTGCCCCATACAGACAGCCACATGTACACTGTCAGCAAGGCAGGTTTTCCAACCCACCATTTTCTCTTGGCCGCAGAGTGTTGAGGGTGGTCTTGGCCCATGAAGGAGCTGTTGGCTGCCAACCCTCCAATTATGTTGTCTTTTTAATTGTTATTAATTTTTATCTTCTCTACATGTGTGCATTACATTTAGCCACCAAATTATGTGGCATCACAACAAATGGAAACAGGTTTTAAATGAAGATACAGACTTGCACATACGTGGGTTCCTTGTCTTCTCACAGAATGCACAAGAGGTGTGGAAATGGGAAACTGAGGAAGCTCCTTTTTCTGTTTTTATCTATTTACTTAGCAAATCTGACTGGTGAGGAAGTGACAAGATGAGTTAAAGAAAATTAACAAGCAGGTAGTCATCATAGCTATGTGATATGGCTTTCTATTCCTTTTGAATATCTCCAAATAAAATGTGAAATGAAGAAAATAATTTATCTTTTGTTCTCTTAAAGAGAATATGCAAAACTCAGTGGCTTTGTAACATGGGCACTGGCCACTGAAAATGTTTATTTCATCTGAGAGCTACAGATCTCTTAGGAACCACAGGACCCAGCATTCCTTGGGTTTGAAAGAGGACAGGATCACTATCTAGGACAGAACATACATCAGAAGGCAAATGTGGTGATCTAGGGTTTGGGGAGGGGAGGGGCCTGGGGCCATTTGCAGGTCCCAGGTCAGACCAGGTCACCTGGACATTACTGGCTCCCACTCTCTTTAGGAACCATACCTCTTTACATCAAGTGGTGTTTACATCATGCCTCTGTGACCACGGGTATAACTCATTACTTAGCTTCCTGAAGAACCAACAAACTACCTTCCACATTGGTGGCCAAGGCCTTCCCCATTTTACTTTCCCACTAACAGTGAGTAAGCATTCCTCTGCCTTTCTTTAAATCTTCTCCAACACTTGGTTGGGGATTTTTAAAATTAATTTTTGTTATTTTTTTGTACTTTTATTGACAATGTATCATTACAAACAAAAAACAAACCAACAAAACATACACATTTGAACAGATTCCACATACAGACTCTCCAAAAAATTTTCCTTCCCTTTATTTTGCTGTTTTAGGATACCTCATAAGTTTTAACATTGTTTGTAAGTCAAAATCAATACACAGCAATACATAAAGTGTATATTTTAATTAGCATGTGAAACTAAAAAGTGTTTTCACAGTTCACTATGTGAATCCTTTGTTTTAACATTTTTGTGTGTCAATATGATTACATATCAGTGAATAAAGCATGTATTTTAGTTAGTTTTCAAAACTAATAAGATAGCATTTTCAGAGTTCATTATGTGAAACTTATGTTTTAACATTGTAGGTCAAGATCAGTACATAGCAAGGAATATAGCATGTATTTTAGTTATTATTCAAAACTAATCAAGATAGAATTTTCAGAGTTCACTATGTGATTCCTATGTTTTAACATTGTAAGTCAATATCATTACATAAAACTTAATAAAGCATGTGCTTTATTTAGAATTCAAAACTAATTAAGATAATGTCGTCACACTTCACAATGTGAATTATGTGTATTAACATTGTAAGTCCAAATCAGTGTAGCAGTGAATAAAACACATATTTTAGTGAATATTCAAAAATAATCAAGGTTGTGTTTTCACATTTCACTATTTCACTTATGTGTTTTAACATTGTTTGCAAGTACATAGCACTGAATAAAGAATGTATTTTTCATAATATTTGAAACTAATCAAAATAGTGTTTTCAAAATTCACCATATGAATCCTGAGTTTTAACACTGTCAGTACCAGTACATAGCAGTGAATAAAGCATGAATTTTAGTTAGAACTCAAAACTATTCAAGATAGTATTTTTGCAGTTCACAGAGTGAAACCCAGTTTTTACATTCTTGTAAGACAGTATCAGTGCATAGTGAATAATGCGCTTATTTTAGCTAATTTTCAAAAATAATCAAGATAGTGTTTTCAGAGTTCACTATGTGAATCCTGTGTTTTAACATTGTTTGTATATCAATATAAGTAAATAGCTGTAAATAAGGCTCATATTTTAGTTAGTTTTCAAAAATATTCAAGATAATGTTTTCACAGTTCATTGTTTTCAGTGCTTTAAAAATTTTTGTACTTAGCAGTGAATAAAGCAAGTATTTGAAGTAGTATTCAAAACAAATCTTGGTGTTTTTACAGTTCTATGTGAGTCATGTGTTTTTACATTGTTTGAAGTCAATATCGGTATATAGCAGTGAAAAAAGCATGCATTTTGTTAGTTTTCAAGACTAATCAAGATAGTGCTTTCAGAGTTCACTATGTGACTAGTGTTTTCAAATTTAAGAATGTGAATCCTGTACTTTAACATTGTAAGTAGTTATCTGTATATAGCAATGAATAAAGTATGTATTTTAGCTCATTTTCAAAACTAATCAACATACTGTTTTCACAGTTCACTATGTTAATCCTGTGTTTTGACATTGTATAAAGTCAGTATCAGTACATAGCAGTGAATAAAGCACGTATTTTAGTTAGTATTCAAATGTAATCAATATAGGGTTTACATATTTGCATGTGTGAATCCTGTGTTTTAACATTGTAAATCATTGTCACTATGCAACAGTGAATAAAGCATGTATTTTAGTTTTCAAAACTAATCAACATATTGCTTTCACAGTTTACTATATGAATTCTGTGTTTTAATATTGTAAGTCCATGTAGCAGAGAATGAAGCAAAAATTTTAGTTAGTATTTGCTGGTCAAGATAATGTTTTCACAGTTCAATAGGTGAATCTTCTTTTTTTAACATTGTTTTTGAGTCCATGTCATTACATAGCAGTGAATAAAGGATGTATTTTAGTTAGTTTTTTTGAAAATAATCAAGATAGTGTGTTCAAATTTCTATATGTGAAGTCTGTGTTTTAACATTTTAATTCAGTATCAGTACATAGCAGTGTACATAGCAGTGCATAGCAGTAAATAGGGGATGTATTTACTGTTTTCTATAAAACAAATATAGTGTTTTCATGGTTCACTGTGAGAATCATTTGTTCTAACATTGTTAGTAACTCAATATAAGTATATAGTTGTGACTAAGCCTTGTGATTTAGTTAGTTTTCAAAACAAATCATGATAATGTTTTCACATTCCACTATCTGATTACTGTGTCTTAAAATTTAATAAGTCAATATAAATACATGACAGTGAATGAAACAAGTATTTTTGTTAGTGTTTGAAACTAATGAAGATATTGTTTTCATAGTTCAATATGGGAATTCTTTGCTTTAACATTGATTCTAAGTCAATATATTGCATAACAGTGAATAAAGCATGTAATTTAGATTTTTCATCAATCAAGATAATGTTTTCACATTTCATTAGGTGAATCTTGTGTTTTAACATTGTTTATAAGTCAATATCAGTACATAGAAGTGAATAAAGCTTGCATTTTAGTTAGTATTCAAAACTAATCTAGATTGTGTTTTCACATTTCACTATGTGAATCCTGCATTTTAACATTTTTGTAAGTCCATATCAATACACAGCAGTGAATAAATTGTGTTTTTTAGATTTTGAAAATAATCAAGATCATGTTTTCAAAGTTCACTATGTGAATCCTTTGTTTTAACTTTGTTTGTAAGTCAATATCTATCACAGCATTGAATAAATCATGTATATTAGTTAATATTTGAAACTAATCAAGATATTTTTTCACAGTTCACAATGTGAATTCTGTGTTTCAACATTGTTTGTAAGTCCATATATATAAAGCAGTGAATAAAGCATGTATTTTAGTTTTCAAAAGTAATCAAGATAGTGGTCTCAAATTTTGCTATGTGAATCCTATGTTTTATCATTGTAAATCAGTACCAGTACATAGAATTGAATAAAGCATATATTTTAGTTAGTTTTCAAAACTAATCAACATAGTGTTTTCACAGTTCACTATAAGAATCCTGTGTTTTAACCTTGTTTGTAAGTCAAAATAAATACATAGCTATGAATAAAGCTTATATTTTTGTTAGTTTTCAAAACTAATCAAGACTGTGTTTTTACACCTCCCTATCTGATTCCTGAGTATTAGAATTTTTTGTAAGTCAATATTAGTATATAGCCACAATAAAGCAAGTATTTTAGTTAGTATTTGAAACTAATCAAGATAGTGTTTTCACATTTCACTATATGAATCCTCTGTTTTAAAAATTGTTTGTAAGTCAATATCATTACATAGCCATGAATAAAGTATGTATTTTAGTCTTGGAACTAATCAAGATAATGTTTTCACAGTTCACTAGGTGAATCCTGTGTATTAATATTGTCTTTTTTGTAAACAAATCAATTTAATGTTAAATATTAATAAAGCATACAATTCATCCAAAGTGTACAAATCAATGGCATTTAGTACAATCACACAGTTGTGCATTCATCTTCTCAATCATTATTACATCACTTTCATTATTTCAAAAATAATAATAAACAAAAAATGTCAAGCTAACAAATAGGACAATTCCTCACATCTCAATCTCTCTAGGTTTCCCTTATTGTTCATATATCTTGTTTCTGACTATTGCATAATTATTTACTTATTAAGCAGTTTTATTGAGATATATTTTCATACTGTGTGATCAATCCAAAGTGTATATCAATGGTTTTTAGTATAATCACAATTTTATACATTCATAATCTCCAAAATTTTAGAACAATTGCATTACTCCAAAAAGAAAGTCTCCACAATGCTTATCATTCATTCCTAGACCTATGTAAACACTAATGTAATTTCATCTTTATAAATTGTTTTGTATTTATATTTTATATAATAGAATCATACAATATGTAGTACTCTGTGTCTGGTCCACTTTGATAATGTTTCTTTGTCTGATAGTATATTTAGTTCATAATAAAGCAATCATTTAGTATTTGTCCTTTTGTGTCTGGCTTTCTTCACTCAAGATAATGTCCTCCAGGTTTATCCATGTTGTCATTGGTTTCATGACTTCAATTCTTTTTAACGTAGCGTAATATTCAACCATGTGTATACTCCACACTTGGGAAGTTTTCTTTTTCAGTTAGGCCAGTAATTTATTAAGAAATGGAAAGAAGAGAAATGGGATAAAGAACAGATTATGGGTTACAAGTAGAGAGAGGAAAAGGGTTGAAAAGAGGTAAAGAGAGCTGATTTACAGACTTCTTTGAGAAGTTTTTGATGACCATTTTGGTCTCTTCACTTGTGGTTGTTTTTTTGGGGGGTCTTCTGTTTCCTCTGGGGTCAGTGTGGGTGGTTTGTTTCTAGGAATTTTTCCATTTCCTCTAATTGTCTCAATTTTTGGCATAGAGTTGCTCATGGTATCCTCTTGTGATCTCTCTTGTTTCAGTGGGGCTGGTGATGGGGTCTACACTCTCATTTCTGATTTTATTTATTTGTGTCTTTTCACTTATTTCTTTGTTAGTCTATCAAGGGGTTTGTCAATTTTCTTGTTCTCTAAGAACCAACATTTGGTTTTCTTGATTCTCTCTGTTGTTTTGTTATTCTTGATTTCATTTTTTTCTACTCTGATCCTGGTGTTTCTTTCCTTTGGCTTTTTTGAGGGTTAGTTTGCTGTTCTTTTTCTTGTTCTTTCAGGTATGCATTAAGATCTTCAAATTTAGCTTTTTCCTCTTTTTTAATGTAAGCTTTGGGGGCTGTGGATTTCCCCTCTCAACACTGCCCCATTGGTTTCTGTGTATTGTACCTCATTTTCATATGTATTGGAATATTTCCTGAATTCTCTTGCAATTTCTTCATTTACCCCCTAATGATTTAAGGGTGTGCTGTTTGATATCCATATGATTATGAATTTTCCTTTTTCCATCCATGGTTGATTTCTAACTCCATTCCATTATGATCAGAGAATGTGTTTTGTATAATGCTGGTGAATGTATTAACATTATTTTTAAGTCAATATCCATAAATAGCAGTGAATAAAGCATGTATTTTAGTTTTTTCAAAATTAATAAAGATAGTGTATTCCAATTCACTATATGAATTATGTGTTTTAACACTGTAAGTCAATATAGTACATAACTGTGACTAAAGCATGTATTTTAGTTAGTGCTCAGGGATAATCAATATTGTGTATTCACAGTTCACTAGGTGAATCATGTGTTTTAACATTGATTGTAAGTCAATATCAGTACATAACAGTGAATAAAGAACATATTTAATTATTATTTGAAACAAATCAAGATCATGTGTTCAAATTTCTCTATGTGAATCCTGTGTTTTAACATTGTAAATCAGTATCAGTATATAGCAGTGAATAGAGCATGTATTTTAGTTTTTGAAAATAATCAAGATAATTTTTTCAGTGTTCACTATGTGAATCCTGTGTTTTAACATTATTTGTAAATCAATATCAGTGCATAGAAGTGAATAAAGCTAGTATTTTAGTTAGTATTCAAAACCAATCAACATAGTGTTTTCATATTTCAATATGTGAATCCTGTGTTTTAACATTGTAAGTCAATATCACTATGTAGCAGTTAATAAGGTACAAATTTTAGTTTCCAAACTATTCAAGATAATGTTTTTACAGTTCACTATGTGAATCCTGTGTTTTATCATTGTTTGTAAGTAAATATCAGTACATATCAGTGAATATAGCATGTATTTTTCTTAGAATTTGAAACTAATCAAGATAGGGTTTTCAAAGTTTATTTGTAGTTCCTGTGTTTTAAAATTTTTGTTAGTAAATATCAATAAGTAGCTGAGAAAAAAGGATGTGCTTTATATAGTATACTGAATGAATCAAATAGTGTTTTCACAGTTCAGTATGTGAATCCTGTGTTATAACATTATTTCTGTGTCCACATCAGTATAAAGAAGAGAATAAATCATGTATTTTAGGTTAGTACTGGAATTGAGTCAATATAGTAATTTCACAGGTCACTATGTGAATCCTGTGTTTTAACATTGTTTGTAATTCAATATCAGTATGTAACAGTGAATAAAGTGTGTATTTTATTTAATATCTACTAAAGGTGCAGTGAGGAGACCAAGTACACATGGCCCAGACATTTATCAGCTATTAAGAGCCCAGGCAAATACATTATCAAAGCCCCCATAATTTTTACAGGAAGGAAAAATGACTTTAAAAAAGAAGAAATTATATTCATGCAAGCTGTCCGCAGGAAAGACACTTCTAACATCATGTCATCAGGAAGCATCATTGGAGTGAACCTTAGTTTTCAAAATAGATATATGGGGATGGAATTAATTAGGAATTCCATGGGATTAAATGCAAATCCAGCAAAAATCTTTCATGGTTTGAATTTAGGGATGACCTAATCTGAATGCAAAGCTCTAACCTGATTTCTTATGAAAAGACAACTGCACGAATATGGTTTACATATATAGACTTTGACACATCTTGAATCTCAAAATTGATCAGATAGCCCTACAATGGGGATGTTAAAATAGAAAAAAATCTCAATGTATGGAGGAGAATAATGTGTATGTGGAAGTAATATGGGAAATATTCTAGCTGGAAATATCACTAGAGGATTAGTCATAAGGCAGTTTGAGATTATTTATGAATCACCAGAAAGAAAAATTTTGTTTGTAAATTGACCTGTTCCTCTGGGTCTGATACAATCTGTATTAAAGCCAAAGGTTTTAAGTTTCCTTAATAAAATCAATTTAGAGCCTTTGATTTGACCACATCAGTAAGGCATGACTTAGGTTTGAGTCCCTGAACCCTTGGTTGGCTCATATAAATGGACATACACTCAAGAAGATGCAGGAAGAGAGAGCTCCATAGACATGGCAGAGGAGAGAACTTTGATCCTGCAGCCCTGAGCCATTCATCTGATAGTCTGCAGATGAGCAGCTGAGCAGCTGAGAAAGCCCTAAAAGAAACAAGCTCAATGCCAGCCTGTAGCTGAGACAGAGGAAGACTGTACCATTGCAAAGATCAGCACACATCTCTGTTCAACATGTGACAATTGACTTTAGTGAGAAAGGAAGTTTGAGTTGGACTCTTTAGGACTTTGTAACTGCAAGTTTTTACCACATATAAATATACTTCATAAAATCCAACAGATTTCTGGTACTTTGCATCAGCACCCTTTTGGCTAATACAGTCTAGAATTCATATGTAGGGAAATGAAGACTGTCATGTATGTGGATGAATGTTTTACAGTCTCTCATCTAATTTCCCAAAGCAATGGGAAATTACTTTGGGAAATCACACCCTAAAGAATTCCTTTAAATGTAATTACTTGCAAGAAGATCTCACTTACAGATCCACAGTGACTCAACATGGATTGACATGACAAATAAACTATCTTTCAGCAAACCACTTAGAAAAACCTGTGACCAGTCATCTTTTGATTAACATAAGCTGAATCACACTAGAATTATATCATATGAATGCCATCAAAGTGTTATAGCCTTTATTAAAATCTCTGTCCACAGACAATACAATGAAACTCACTTTGGAGAGAAACCATATGAATGCCTTCTATGTGAGAAAGCTTTCATTAGATGTTTTCACCTTAGGCAACATGAGATAATTCACAGAGGAGAGGAGCCCAATGAATGTCATCTATGTGCAAAAGCCTCCAGTCAATATTCTATTCTTAGACAACATGAAAGAATTCACAGTGGGGAGAAAGCCTATGAATGCCATCTTTGTGGGAAAGCTTTCATTCATTGGTCTGCCCTCAGTCAGCATGGAAGAAATCACACTGGAGAGAAACCCCATGAATGCTATCCATGTGGGACAGTCTTTTTTCATTGCTCTTTGCTTAAAAAACTTGAGAGAACTCACATTGAGAGAAAACCTGTAACTGTAATCTACATGGGAAAGCTTTCACTCATAGTTCTTCCCTCAGGCAACATGAAAAATGCACACTGGACAGAAACTATATCATCTAAATGGGAAAATCTCAATTTTCTAACATGAAATTATTAAAACTGAAGAGACTCTATGAATTTCATCAATGTTTGAAAGCCTTTAGTCAATATTCTGACCTTAAATGGAATGAGAGAATGCTATAAATGTTTTGAATATGAAAGAAACTTCAGCTATAGATTTAATATTTAAACAGATCAAAGAACTCACATACTGAAGAAACACTATGTTTGCCATAAATATGTAAGTGTCTTTAGGCAATCAGTACTACTTAAGATAATCTAAGGAAATTCCTAAGGGAGAGAATCCATATGATACTTTCCTTTATGCCCTTAGAAGATGGCCTGAAGATATACCATATGAGAGAACTCACAATATAAACCTAATGGAAGTGGAGAGTCAGAGAAACCAAATGTGAGAATTCTATGTCTGAACTCAATACAGGTATGACTTGATTTATAATTTAAATAAAATAAGTGGACTCCACGGGAGTGAAACACCAGGTTTGTAATCACTGTGCACTATCATTCAGACAAACACAATCCTTAATGTGCTAAAGAAAACTCAGTTTAAGGATAACTATGAAAATATGAAATAAAAGAGAAAAGTCTTTTCTAGGAGGAAGAAACCCCTGGTTGGGGGGAGTTTCATAAAATTCATAATGGAGAATTATTTCAATGGGAATTCATTTATTCAGTGATGAGGAGCTTATGGGCATCAGTTATTATCTGTGAGGGCTATTGTTTGAGGGGTTTGGGCAAATGATTGGGCATCTCAGGGCTGAGTTATGTAGGTCAGTTGTGGAAATATGATAGGTTTGGAATAGGAGAATATGTGAAGTTTTTTATTTGGAGTCTTCAAAGGTAAATGAATATCGTTTTATGGTTTCCTTTAATGGGTCAGCGATGGACATTTCTTTGGGTCAGTGATTAAATATCTGAAGAATAGGAACAGATGCGGTTGCTTTATTTCTGATCTTAAAGGAAACAATACTTCATTTCAGTGACTAGAATCTTTAACGGTGGGTGAGTTAGTCCTGCAGATAGTAGTTCACTGAGCCAAGCAGAGGTTCAGATAGTTCCCCTTACCCCTAGATAATGGCCCAATAGGGAGCATCAATTAGAACCCACTGCAAAAATCATCTTGTTCATAATAAAATAGGTAAGAGATTCCAAGATCTACAAGGCCCATAGGCAATGCCATTATGATGGCCAGATGTGGAAATTCACTCCTTGATCATAATTTTGGAAAATTTATAATCCAGAGTATCTATATACAAAAACCTTTCATCTAATTTCATATATTTTTAAAAGACTGCTGAATGCTTTCCTATTAAATTTGGAAAAACTAGAAGTATTTCTTTTCTCACCACTACATTTCATTTTTTAAATTAAATATTGAAAGACTGAGTACTTTACCCTAGAGAAAAAGAAAAGGATATGTTCTCTCATTACTACAGTTATATGTTGATATAATGGTGGACTCAGTGTAATAAGTAAAAGAGTGGAAAGAAAAATCAGAAAACTTGGAAAAGAAATTGTTTTTGATTGCAGATGACATGATTGGGTATATAGAAAACACTATTTAATTCACAAATAAAGAGATAACTAATAAATTTACTAATGTCACAGTGTTTAAAGATAAAATAAACATTAATTTCTATACATTAGAAAGTTAATGAGAGAGGTATTCCATGTTCCTGGGACCATAATTTCATGGTGTTGGCATTTCCACGTCTAGTTCAGTGGTGGTTCCACCCAGCTGTAGAAACAGTCATGGGAAATTCTGTTATTTCATGGATGTCACCAAGGGTAAGTTCATTGTCCTTATTCTACAGGTAGGAATCATCCTCAGCCTCTGTCCCACCAGGCTCTCCAGCACCATTGGATAAAGTATCTTGATGCGTCATTCATTGGCTATGTCATTCCATAGATGTCTATCATGATAGAGACCTTGCCCTGCACATCAACATGAGTAATATAGATCGTGTCTTTCCACAATGTCCATTGTTTCCATAAGCCCCTTTGCCACACTTGAGAACTTTTGATTCTCCAATAATATTCTGTCAATGTTCCTGACATGACATTGTCTGTGACTCCCACCACAATGCAGTAAACAGGTACTTGGGGTGCTTGGGTCCAAGTATTTCATGGCTAAGCAGATCACTCATTGTTCAGCCCTTTGAGCCCTTTTTCTCTTGCCATAGATGGTTTCTTGTCTTTCATTGGCTAGGCAAACAGCAGCTGCTGCCCAGTGAATGCCAGACAGCTTTAGATTGGCTTATCCATAAGTGAACCAGAACCTTGAGTTCAGGACCTCTGATTCCAATGTGGGGAGGGGAGGGTTTTCATCTAGTATTACAACAAGATCATTGTTGAGGGATGCTTCTGCCACCACTTCATTCAAATATATCATTTCTTGGAGGCCCAGGCAAACACAGTCTTTAATGTACTCCTTCTATTTGATGATACTCTACCATTGGTCACAGGCTGGATAAGTGTTCTGATTATCCAGGACCCAGGATATGATGGGGATTTATAGACTCAGGAGGATTTGAGAGCTCTTGCTAATCCTTATCCTTTCCATTTCCACCAAGGCCCAATAGCACACCAGAAGTTGCCTTTTTCAAGAATTCATTGAAGTATATCATTCATACATAAACATACATAAACAATAAGTGTATAGTAATAGTTGTGAACTTACAAAACAAACATACATAACATCATACAGGGCTCTCATACTTTACCCTACCACCAATACCTTGCATTGTTGTGAAACATTTTTAACTAATGAATAAAGAGCATCATCAAAATATTACTACTAACCAAAGTATCTTACATTTGGTGTATTTTTCCCCAAACCCAGCTTATTATTATTATTATAATTATTATTATTACATCATTTTTACATGAACATACATAAACAATGTGTATAGTAAAACTTGTGAACTTACTAAGCAAACATTCATAACATCATACATAGGTCTCATACATCAACCCACCACCAACACCTTGACTTGACAAATGTTGTGAGACATTTGTTACAAATTATGAAGAAGTTTCCTTTTGAAGGACTAGTTCTGGGTTGTGTCTAGGAACTTTTTAGCCTAAAAGGACATAGCTCCGTTTTCCATATGACCCAATATAAAGGTACCAGAAGGATACCAAGATATGGAATATGTTGTCACCAATATGCAAATAGCCTAATAAACCACTGGGCTTCATTTTAGGAGGTGGGTGAATTTAGGGACAGTCATTTCTCCTGTACTGGCTCAGGGATTCAGCACTGGCTTGAGGTGATATACTACTGAAGAAGTTGACCTGCTGGGCTAGGCCTAGCATCTCCAATTTCCAATGCATGCAATCCTTGGGCAGTTTGTTCCTTGCACTGGCCCACCAACCTGAAATCATCAATATAATATAGCACTTTGGACAGGTGTAGCTTACTCAAATCCTGCCCCACCCATTGGTAGCAGATAGTTGTTGAGTTTAAATACTCATGTGGCAATTCAATGAAGGTATATTGTAGTCCTTGGCATTCCAAAGAAAATTGATCCTAATCCTCCTCTCAGAGTGGGAAGGCAAAGAATGCATTCACCAGGTCAACAACTGCATATCAAACATCAGTGGAAGCTGATGTTTTCCAAGAAAGTCACAATGTCTTGGACTCCAGGAGCCAAAAGTAGCTCTTCTGCATTCAAGTGCCAATAGCCTATAATTAGTCATTATGCTCCACTTGCCTTTTCCACTGGCCACACCAGGCTATTATAAGTGGAGATGATGGAGCAGAGGACAGCTACAGAAAGAAGGTCTTTTATGATTTCAATTTCTCCACCAAGAAAGCAGTATTGCTGCTGTTTGTCAATGCAAGAAGTGGGAGCATTGGGGCACTCAGACCATCTCTCCCCTAGCCATGATAGTGAGAATTTGTTGGGATGGGGGAGCTTATACTTGTATTCACAACTGGGATGTGCAAGGGTGCAGCATATCAATTGCTACAGTGTATTCTGTGGTGGGAAGCATGACCACAGAAGTCGCCAAAGGCCAAATGTACCAGCCCACAGGGTAGCAGTAACCTCCTATCCACACCTTTTTGTGGAATGCACACAACCTTGCAACACCTCCCCTCTGCATCTGCTAGAATGGTAGTGACCTGGGTGCCTATAATCAAAAGTGATATAAAGTTTGTTCAATGACCCCTATTGTATATGCACTGGGGCATATGGCCTAGGGCCCTGGAAGATGGTCAAGGTTCTTGGCCTCAGTCTTCAGCTATTTTCAATTCAAGGAAGTTTTGACAAAGAGACCCCTCCTGGGGGCAAGACTCCTTAGTCAGAGTTTAAGGTGGAGGCAGGAGATCTCCAAGTTCCTCTTCCTCCTTGTATTAGTCAGGGTTCTCTCAGGAAACAGAATCAACAGGAGGTATCTGTCAATAATATGAGATTTTAAAAGAGTCTCTCATGTGACCATGGGATGCACAAGTCCAGGTTCCACAGGCAGGCTGCAAACCAGGAGCTCCGATGAAAGTCTGATGAAAGGTCCTTGATGAGTTTCTGGAAGAAGTTGGCTGTCCAACGACGAGCTGGGAAATTCTCTCTGAATGTTGAAATCACTTCCCCTTTTAAGCCATTCAACTGATTGGATAAAAGCAACACCCATTGATGATGTAATCTCCCTGATTGATGCAGATGTAATCAGCCATCCACACAGTAAACTCACTGGTGGTTGAAGTCCATAAATGCTCTTGTATTACAATTAGCCCAGTGCTTGCTGGAACAAACACCTGGACACAATTACCTGGCACATTAACCTAACCATCACACTCCTCTACTGCCCATATCTAGCAATTGAGGGGTGGGGATCTGAAAAAGGAAGATTGTCCCTATTGAACCTGTGGCCCTCCTTCTAGTTTATATTTTTACCAAAGATCTCCAATGGAGATCCCCTTTATGTTGTCTTTTGGGATCCCTTGCTCTTGTAACCAGAAGAACAAATCTTGGCAAGAGTGGGGCCTGAGGAAGTGATGACTGCTTAAGCATCCTATGGATGTTAGGGCTTGCTGGATTAACAAAGTGCCTACTGCCCACCCCTGGTTCCTTTGTCATTTACTTCAGGAAACAGACACTTTAGTGTGAAGCAGTGAGGTTATGATAAAGCTATTCAATAGTGCCTCCCAGGGAAATCTCTGAGATGAGGAGCAGAACCAGCTTGTTCCCCCACTCAGGAGGACACTTTCTAATAAAATTATCAATGTCCTACCACAAACATGGAACCTAGTGAGGAAATAAATCCCTCTTATGGGGGTGGAATATCCACACACCAAAACCCAGTTATCTGAGCATGACCACAGCTTCCTCTTCGCTATTCTAAGCTGTAGTTGCAATTCAGGGGGAGGTCACCCAGAGTGGTATATGTTCCTGTGACTCCCTGAAGTGTTCAGTTAAATAGAAGCTGCAGCCAGACTATCAACTCCTCCCTCCCCAATTCCCACCTCCTCCCTTAACTCCAACTAAGAGTTTGTTGGAGGTCTGGCTTGGATGTGAGGTGGCCAAGACTCCTCCATTCAGTCTGGTATCTGCATTGTAAAGTCAGGACAACTATGAGGGACTATCCTTTCTAGACTTCTGTCTATAACTATCTTTCATATCCCATATCTCCTCTGTAAAATCTCACAATTTCATTTTCTCCTCTGGGTCCCCATCTTCAGTTCTAATAGTTTGCTGAAAAATGACCAGCCTCACACTAACGACAAGATCAGTCTGGGTGGCCTGATTGAAGCTGTGCCTGTTTCCAGAATGAGAACAGATATAAAATCCATGCACTGGGAGAGGGTATGCTGAGTACTGGAAGCCACAACCTTATTGATCTCAGTGTGTAACCACCTAACCCATACCAAGAAATTCATGGGGAGGTTCTCAAAGTCCCATTTATTACCATCCTTTCTCCATAGGATGAAAACAACATGCTCTAAACCCCCCACCACTGGGCCATTACCTCTACCAGTCTGGTAGGGCAGGGGATTAACCTTCAGTTTAGCCCACAAAGACATCAGTCCCATTTTTTCCAAGATGCTTTCATGCAAAAGGAAAGCAAGAGTGATGAAAAGAATAGCCAAAAATAAACCCACTCCACTCCATACTTCCCCATGCCCTTTGCTTGTAGGACCAAAATCTGTCAAGCAATTTTCTCTATGGTAATCATGGGAATACATGCTCAGGCACAATAACAACTTTTTATAAATGAACACTTTATTCCTCACACAGAACAAAGGGTTAAAAAGATCAAGGAAGGAGATTCCATCATGGCCGGTCTCCCAGGGAGGCCAACTGCTTGGGCCAGTGTTGGAAGTTGGCAGCTCTGCATGTCCCAGTTCTTATTGGAGAGGAGAGACTTGTGCTTTTTAAGTATCCAGTATTTATACACCACAACATGTGGGGGATCTGCCAGTGAGAGTTCTTGCCCTGATAAGCAGCTGTAGGCTACATGTTTCCAGTTTCTGGGCTTAAGGGATTGTCAGGCCTTTCTATTAGACCTGAAATATTCACCAGGCTGTAGAATGGAAACATGCTGAGACATGTGCAAATAATACAAGAGGAATTAGGCAAGGGCTCATAGATGGCCTCTAGGTGTGTCTGACTTCCCCAGCATATTAAATTCTCCAGTGTGCCTCCTGTAGGCATCAGTTATTGTATATTGGGCTATTTGCCATGTCCTGAAAAAGTGTTGTTGCCCATAGTAACATTAAATTCACATGGATTCAAATGAAACTATTCTCAGAATCAAATCACACCGTTTTGTTACTGTAGTCATTAGGAACTTCTCCCAGTGATGGCCTGTTGGCATTTAGGCTTTCAATACCATGGAAACCCTCCTTCCTCAAGGTTGGGGCAATCTGTATGGGGAGTTCTTGGGCTTCAAAAGACATCTCCCATGGCCAGTGGACTCTATATTTCTTGTCTATAGAGTGGTTTCCTTGAGACACTAGGTAATATATCCAGTAGGCAAGTGAGGTCCACCATATTGACAGTTTGGCTGGAATGATGTGAAGTGATGGCTAATTGCTGATAGAGCTAACAGATTTGCTTAGGTTCATGGCTCCTGAAAAAGCCTATATCATTGGGCCCATTTGATGAGGTGAATATCCATCATTGTGAGATAACCTGGGGAGAGAAAGAGACTATATCATTTAAAACCCCTCCCCTTAACTCTTGGAGGTCAAACTGTTCTTGCCCAATAACTTGAGGCTAAAATTGCTGAGATATGGTCATCCAGGCTCTCTTTCAGAGCCCAGAAGCCACACTTTCTGCAGGGACAATTACCTCTTTTATTTAACCCAGACCTTCCAGCCTGGATCTTTCAATCTGGGGAGGGAAGTCATATCCTGAACAAATTTGAAAGAGCCAATGATGTTGCCCACCTGAACTGATAGTTCAGGAGCTCCAGGTACAACCAGAGGATCCAAGTGCCTTGGCATTCTGTTGCAACTGTCCATGTTCCCTTGGAGTCCCAAAGGAGAGAGCCACCTGCATCAACTCCAGGTTGGAATTGGGAGGTCCTTGCAGTAACACCACTGCTGCCCAGATTCCTTTCCAAAGACAAAGCCTAATTAGGTGACTGCCTGAACCTCCACTTCACACAGCTCAGTATTTCCAACATGTGTTGCATCACCATGTTTCTCTTCCACTGGAATGAAGTGTTCAATGTACAAATAGCTTTAATTATATGGGAGTTCCAAATAAGTTTTTCTTCCTGGTGGCTTTTGTGTAGTTGTTACCTGAATCATCCATACCAATGTTCTATCACCCCATTTGTTTGGAGATAATATGGAACATGAAAGCCTAATATCAAGCAATAGAAACATGCCCATTGCTGGGCCAAATGTGCTGTCAATGAGGTACATTGATCTGATTGGAGTCTTGTGTATCAGATTGCTAGCCTAGGTGTTTCTCCAAGGCCACAACAGTGGTCCCAGCATAGATATGATGCTTGTGAATTACTGTCCCATATCTCAAGTATGTGTCTAAAGTGGTGAGACACCTTTGGAACCCTTGACTGATAATAAGTATTCTAATGTGGTTAAGTTGCCACTCTTGTGCAGGGCCTAAATCCCAGCTGATATGGCCCACCACACTGTGGTGTACAGTCTGAGCCCATTGTCATAAGTCATGTGCTCTGTCTTTGACCTCTGCCTCTTCTAGAGTGACTCCTCTTGTTTTGCCCATTCTTGAATCTGAGTGGGACCTCTGTGCCCTTCTCTGTGGTGAATTCATTGAGCAATCATTGCAATTAGTTTCTCAGCATTGAAATTACACTTGTGTTTTGCTTCAAATGGCTTTTTGCAATAGGTGTCTACAGTGGAGACAAATTGATCTTTCCAGCTCACAATCTATTGCCATGGCCCCTACGCCCACAAGGAGGAACTTCTTATAATCCAATCATTGATTTGCCATCACTGGACAGTATGGATAGTCATCTTGCAACAGCTCATGGATCTATAAATGTATAGCAGAAATTTGTTGGAGTAACTTGAACAGCCATCCCCACCACAATTCTTAAACCCATTAAATGGAACACCCTCATCCAGTCTCTGTTCATTCTTGGTGTTCATTCTTGGGAGAGATCACCATAGTAGTCCAGTGGACTCCATCAGCTACGAATTTTGCAGTTTGATCTGTGAACCAAGACATACTATCAGCTGGACTGCCCCACTTAGCCAAGTGAGGGGAAGGACAATTCCCTGTGGGCTGTTTTGCCCCATCCAGCAAAGTAGAACTTTGCTTATAGAGCCAGCTAACACCCTAAAGTCCTGCTACAGCTTGCTCTTGGGTGTACCATTTCCATTTAATGATGGAGCTTTGTTGAACCTGTCCTATTTTATTAGTAGGAATAGTGAAAATCTACATGACTATGGCTGGTTTTGGTCTTAGAGTCACAGAGAGCAATCAGTGCTTAAATGTTCAGTCTTCACTAAGGCCCAATAACAAGGTAAAATCTGATCAAGAAGGGGAAGGGGTACTTAGAGCCAACTTGGGTAGTTTGCATGTGCAAAACTCAAGGGCTGGTACACTCCAGTAACACTTTCTTGTTGCAATGGACTCCCATCTGTGTAGGCAGGAGGCATCAAGACCTGTACTTCCATAAGCCTAAGAAGTTCCATTAGCCCTTGTGGTAGAGACTTTGTCACTGCATGTTCCTGACAAATTGGCCACCACAAGGGCAGGTGTGGGCTAAGAATAGGGTAGGGATGTTTGTTGTGGTTTGAAAGGGGTTGGGGGCCTTTCAGGGACTGAGCCAGGTTGGGCAGTGTGTGGTACTGCTGAAGACCTGAATGAACACACACACAAACCCCCCGAGGAAACCTTACCTGGTGGGGTGTCAGAAGCCAAGCAGAGCTGTGCCTCATTGGGAGCTTCAGGGTCTCTTGACCCTTGGCCTCTGGTCAGCCAGACAGATGGTCTGGCATGGCCAAGGGCATTTCACCTTCCAGCCACCACCTTGGCCTTCAAAGTGTGCACATGAACCAGGCAGAAGGTATATTTCTGGGTCAGAGGGCCACTCAAGGTCTAGAGGCATTGAGGAAGGGCCTGTGGCCTGTAGCCAGGCACTGGGGGACCTCAGCCCCTGCAGTTGGACAAGGCTCTGCAGGGCCTGCTGCACAGCATGATGCTTGAGGATCCAAACCACAGTAGCCAGATCATTTAGCTATACTAGCCTGAGGACACCTGATCTCCTCTAATCTCAGAAGATAAGCAGCATCAGGCATGGTAAGTACTTGCATGTGAGATTGCCTGGTAATACCAGGTGATGTAGGCTTTTGACAGCTGCATGTCTGTCTTTCTGTCTCCTCTTTTGACTCCTCCAGTGAAGGCCTCCAGCACCTCCACCGCTGCACTACACTCCCATGGTTTCTTCCACCATGACCCCTGCCCACTGCAGCTCTGGCAGGTGGTACCACCCCAGACCTGGTGGGGGCAATGGTGACCCCAACTGCAGAAGCAAAAACCCCTCACCTTCTAGAATTCTTCTGGGTCATCAGGCCCCCAGCCTTTTGCACCTGCATGCAAACGGTGCACACAAGGGACTGCCTGCCTTTTCTCACCACCCTAGCTTTTTGCTGCCTTCCCTGACACAACAGGGATGAGCTGAGGGAACATATGTTCCCTTTGTACCTGGGCACCATCCTACAGACACCCTGTGTTCTCCAGTCCCCAATCTACAGGGTCCATCTATCCACCCACACCTCAGGACCCCTTGGTACCTTCTTGGCCAATACTTTCAAGAAACCATGTGGCAGTTTTAGCAACTCTGTGGCCCCTCTGCAGGCCAAGGAAAAACAAGTTGCCCAGGAAGCAGACAGGTAGTCACACAAGCAGACAGGGACACAAACATAACCCAGGGGCCCATTCCACAAAGGACAGCAGGATTTGGACTGGAATTCACCAAGAGACCAGCAGCAGCTGCAAGTACTCCAACATTGGCTAATTCCCAACATGGAGGGCACATACCTGGGCCTCCTTATCTGGGGTCAGAGGGCCCATTCTGGCTGCTGGTCGACCTTGTGCCAGATATCTTCTCCAGGATGAGGACAGAGAGGGCTGAGTGGCCTGCTGTAATGGAGCTTAGAGTTGGGTGGGTGGAGACCATCAGGAAACAGAGCAGGGAGTCAATCTAGCTTTGGGTGAGGTTTGCAGATGGAGGGTTTACTTGCCAGGGAGAACTCTGAAGTATCCCCTAAGAGATAGCTCATTGAGAAAAAGTAACCCCCAAAAGGTGGGAAGCACCTGATGCCTTCCTGAGGTCTTGGAAACAGCACGGAATGTATTCCAGTCACTCTTGGAAGGATCCTCAGGGACTCTGTGACCCCCCAGGGCAGAATCTACTGTGGCATGGGAGCCTAGTGGGGAGGTGCCTGGTGGAGAGTGGGAAGGGAGCAGTTGAGGGCTTTCAGGGGGTGGGGTGTTGGGACAGCATGGTGCCTAACCCTGCTGCATCCCCCAGGGCCATATTTCCAAGCCTCAAGGGCCTTGTGGTGGAAGCCTGCCCTCAGCCTGCCTTTGCTGCAAGGCACAGGAGATGGAAGTGGAGGCTCTGCCCACTGCACTGGACTGTGGAGCCTGTTGGCACTCAGGGAATCACAGGGAGACACCAGAGCCCTGCCTCTCCTTGCAGACCCCTTGATGTCTGCCTGTTCAAGGTCATCACAGTTCCCAGCTCCAAGAGCATATCCTCCCAGGTGATGACTTCAGATGGCCTGCCTCCAAGCCCACATCTGCCAGTCTCCATCCTAGCCCCTGGCTGGGGTTTCCATGATAGAAGACCCAATGAAGCTGATATTTGGCTCCTACTGCTGATTTGAACACATGCCCCATTGCACAGTGAGTGTGTGTTGCTTGAATATGCATGTGTAGGTCAGGTGGGACCTTGGTGACAGGAGATCCCCCAGCCACAGCCCTCTGGGTAGATGTCAGCTTTCCATCTTGGGTGGTTCCAGTTGGGTTCTGAGGGCCAAGGATGGAACCTGGTCTGGAACAGATGTACTCATCCTGGGGAGACCAGTAGCAGGAGGACTGTGGCCAGATGGGTGGGAGGATGCCACATGGGATGGATGCACCCTAGGGGCAGATAGGAATGGGGACATCTTTGTTGGGGCCCCCTAGAGGAGAGAAATTCCTGAGTGTTAGCCAAAAACAAGGCCTTGTACATCCTCCTCATGCTAGCCTGTTGCACTCAGTCAAGTCCATTGGGTGGGTGGGGTCCTGGCCAGGCAGGCTGCCCATGGACATGCTAGGGTGTGCATGGCTGCATAGCTGGCCTCTGGGCAGGCCAGCAGGGGCACTAGTGGTTCTGGCTGGATGGTTGGGGAAAGCTGGGTACTAGCAGGGGTGTGTGTGGGAAGCATGTTGGCTGGGAATAGGGGTGTGCAAGTTTGTTGGGTGGAGGTTGGGGGCTTTCCAGGAACTCAGCCAGGTTGGACAAGTTGGGAGAGCACAGAGGGCCTGAGGGTACAACTTCCTGAGGATGCCTGATCTGGTGGGATGTCAGAAGCCAAGCAGAGGCAGGCCTCTTTGGAAACTGACTAAAAAAGTGCCTGGTACTCCAGTGAGCCATTGGCCTCTGGTCTGCCATATGGGTAGCTGGGCACTCTCAGGGCCATCTCAATGCCTGCCCTGACTTCTGATCACTGCCTTGGCCCTCAGTGTGTGGACATGAGCCAAAAGTGAGGTGGCCAGGGCACCCGGGCAGCCAGTGGTGGTGGGCAGGGTACACCAGACTGGAGCCAGGCTCCAGGAGCCATTAGACCCTGCAGCTGGTCAAGGTTCAACAGTGCTGCAGAGCAACTCTCCTGAGGCTCCAGGCCACAACAACCAGCATCTATGGTTATACCAGAATGCATGTGATATAGTCTGATGTCTGATCTCTAAAGCTAACTGGGTGGGGTCTGGTTAGTACTTTGATGGGAGACCACTTGGGAATACTAGCTCTTGTAAGCTTTTGCCAGCAGCATTTCTCTCTCATGCACAAATACTCTCTCTCTTTCTCTCTTCCCTCCTCTTTATGCAGCCCACCTCCCCAGAGCATGACTTCCTCCAGCCAATGTCTCCTGTCCCTCTGCAACTGCCGTGCACTGGCACCATCACCTTCACTGTGTCCCATGTGCATTGGGGCACAGATAGGCAGCTCAATCCCAAACACTCATTTGATCTTCCCAACCAGTACAAGCTCAGGCCTGGTGCAGTCAGCAGAGACCTTGACTACAGAAGCAAAGAACACTCATATGCTAGACCTCTTCTTGACCATTGGGGCCCTAAGTCCCCTAGGCACCTGCATGACAAAGGTGCCCAACAGTTGCCACCCTTATCCTTTGCTGCTTTCCCTGACACAACAAGGATGAGATGAGGGAACATCCCTTCCCTTTGCAAATGGACCCCATTCTATTCACTCTCAGTGTCATCAAATTCCCAGGGGCAAAACTCACCACCCATGCCTCAGGGCCCCTTGGGCATGTTTAAGGCCACTGATTCTAGCAACCAGGTGTAGCATTTTCAGCAACTCCAGGGAACCATTATGTAGATGAAGGAGAAACAACAGTCCAGGAAACAGACAGAAAAGCAAACAGACAGACACATATGAGTGGTGCATCAGTTCTCCTGCTTGGGCTGGCATGATTCAGAAGGGAAGATGCCATGAGAGACCATAGGTGGCAGTAGTGGCACATCTTGGGGAATCAACCTCACTGATTCCCAGCCCCAGGCCAGTGCCTTCCTCTCCATGCCCACCCCAAGCATGAGCTCCTGGCTCAGAAGTACCTCTACATCCTGAGCTTTCTTCTTTGGCCACCAGTTACCCACTGGATCAGAAAGCCCACATCCAAGACCTGTGACCTCCACCTCATCTGGCTGCATCCCTGAGCTTCCTTCCCTCCATATCAGTGGGCAAAGGCTGGCTGTAGGTCTTCCCTGTGCCAGGATTCATTCTCAGGGATGAGAGAAGAGTTGGCTGAGTCATTTGCTCTCATGAAACTGAGTTGAGTGAGTGAAGATAAACAAGAAACAGAGCAGAGTGTTACTCTGAGGTAGGGAAGGTTTGTGGAGGTTGGACTCCCTTGCAGGGGAGAATGAAGAAGTACTCTGCCACCCAAGTGATAGCCCACTGGGAAAAGGTCACCTGACCTGGAAGCATCTCAAGCTATACTTATCTGATGTCTTGGAATTAGCACGGAACATGTTCCCATTTCCCTTGTGTGGACCTTGGGGATCTCTGCATCCACCTAGGTAAGAATCCACTGTGGCAGTGAGAACTCTCTAGGATGGTGCCAGGTGGGGTTGGGACCGGCATCAACTTGCTGGGTGTGAGGTGGTGGATCAGCATCAGCCCTAACCCTACAGCAAACCCCAGGGCCATAACTCTGCCCCAGGGATTTTTGTGAAAGTCAGCCCACAGACAGCAAATGTGCAGGAGGTGTGAGTGAAGGTCAGGGTCCAGGACATAGTGCTTATAGGATTCCTGGAGGCTAAAGGTGGCTGCTGAGCACATGACTGTGGAATAAGAAAATGCACGAATTTGGTTAAGCAGAAATTATCATTTTCCCCAGTTTGGCTGGACAGGGTGTCTCAACTTTCTTCTTTATCCAACCTAGAATTTGTGATTATTTTCATCTTTCCTTCAGTCTCTATGATAGTTTTCTCAAGGGCTTGTAGACTGTGACATTACAATTTTGTAGATATACTCATTCTTAGTTCATTTTGTATTTCAGTGCACAATTTATTTGAACAAGGTTATAGGCTTTCCCAGAGATCATGCATAAAAAGGAAAGGTCTCATTGCATTTTAACATTTTTATTACTCCACTTAACATATTTTGTATTTTATTGTTTGTAATATTTATCCAGTTTTTCCAAACATTTAATTATTTTGTAAGTCCAAGTACCTTAAATCTTTACCATATTTATCATACAAAGAGAAATGTCAGAATAAGACACAGGTAGTTTATTCCACCTTGTGTGCTCACTGGTAACTGCTAGCCATTAGGTAAGTAGTTTGGGTTGCCAGCTCTACAACTGTAAGGACATTTGTTATCTGTCAGAGCAATACTCTTGTATTTTCTTAGAAGAGTGAGTGTGCATCAAATATTAGAGGTGAAGAACTAAGGCTTGATTCTTTCCATCCACCCTCTTACAAACATGAGTCTAATTAAAAGCTGACCACCCATCTCACATATGCACAGTAATCCCCACCTTTGGCAAGAAAATATGTGGATATTGGTTTAAGTACCAGGCTTATGCATTGGGGCACAGGAGAGTCTCACAAGAGTTTGCATACCATAAATTCCACAAACTGTGCCCTCAAAGAGGATGTCAGCATTGCCCTGAGACACAGAACTTTGAAAAATAAAATTCAAAATTCATCCTACACTCAATCTAGTCTATTTGGTCAGAATTTATCCTTATGATAAAGTCACCCTTTCTTCTGTATGAATCCCATCCATTTAAATGTAGGGTCCTAGATTGTATCTTACCCTCAGCTTTCTCACCTTGTCATTTCTGGTTCTTCTCACTTCAGGAAGGGCTTCAATGATATTCATTCTTGTCCAAACCAAGCCTTTTGCTGATTTGAAAAGCTACTTTAAAATCCATGGCACAAGTAGCTAAAAGTGGCTGAGAAGTCAAGATGGGCTGTGTTAACTTTTCTCCAACCACTCAACTTCTCACTTTGTCCTACTATTTAGTCTTTCACCATTATTTTTTCAGCCAATTCATCTACCTTTCCCCAAAGGACCTACTAATTTTAAAGTAAAAAGCCTACCTCCATGACTTCACGCTATAGTCATATAAAAAGAACCATGCAGTCTCACTCCAAAATATTACCCTGAGCTGAAAAATGTAACCAAAGCAATCATTTGAGCTCTCTGAGAAGAGATCAAAGGCATACAATAATCTAAGCACCATTTATCCTTTTAAGAAGAATGGGAATCTGTGGCATCTGATCTGAGTTTGCTCCCATTTCCTTTCCCACCCCAGCTTGGTCATCACAGAGGTTCTGCCAAGGCAGGATAGGCAGTGAAACCAGGAGCACCTCTCACACAGTGAAAAAGGGTTCATTGGGTGTGGATGTAGCTCAGTGACTGAGTGCCTCCCTCCCATGTATGAGGTCCCAGATTCAATCCCTGGTACCTCCAAAAAAGGGGGGCTCTTTAAATATGGAGCAGTGGGCACATCTATTCCTAGCAGCATAATCACTTGAAGTGACAATATCAGAGACAAGAAAGTTGGGGAGTGACTAGGGATGTGTTGTAGGGGAAGCACATGCTCCATGCAGTAGCAGTAGAAGGCAGATAGGAACCCCATTATCCATAAGCTCTGAGCTGATCCTGAGGCTGTACACATACACACAGGAGCACTGAAAGGGCCCACCAGAAAGGAAAAGTCAGGGTAGACACAAAGATGTCACAAAACTTTCAATAATCCTGTATCTACATAGACCTATGTGCAGAGGATTGAATCCTTAGTGGCCAATGTTGTTGAACACAACTTTTGTCTATTTATTAGCTGACAATTAATCTGCACAGAAACAGGTGCAACTGTTAGGAAGATAGCAAGAATTATATACTATATGCTATATAAAATATGATACATATTTGTGTGTTTCTGCATATATATGCAAACACATATACCAAGAAGATATATATACTGTATAGTATTGGGGAGAGAAAAGAGAGTTCATAGATTTAGAAGAAGCAAGACCAAAATTAAAATATGAATTAAAAAGTCAACAACAGCAGCAACAATAACCACCATCACAAGTAAAAATATGAATCCAGACATGCTAAAATATATTGTCATTCAGAATGATCAGTTTTCAGAAAATGAAAGTGATTCATACACAGGGGAAACTGCAGTGAATAGGAACTATCTCCAGAAGTTTTATAAACAGACAAAGACATCAAAAACTATTATAAATATTTTCCAAGAACTAAAATAGATTATATTTAATGAATGGAAAAGTAGGACTACAATAATGCAACAAAAGAAATTCTCAAGAGGGAGATAAAAATTATTTTAAAAATGGAAATTTTAATGTTGGTGAAACAATAAATCATGAACAATTCTGTAGAGGAATGCAACAGTTGATTCAAGAGGGAAAAAGAATGAATCTTCTTCTAAATATAATCCACTCTCCAGAACCTAACTAAAATTACTGAGGGAAAATTAATAGAAACTCAGTCACCTGTGAGACAACATCAAACATACCATCTTCCATGTAATAGGACTCCCAGAAGGAAAGAAGAGAAAGGGGAAGAAAAATATTTGAAAAAATGACCAAAAATTACCTAGATTTGATGATAATATACATATCCAGGAAGCTCAAAAGACCCTACTAGGAAGTATACAAAGAGATCCACACATCACAGAAAAACTATGGAAACCAAATAAAAGGACCCACCCAAGTGCCTGATATCCAGCAGGCAGAGGGGAATTCTAAGCTCCAGGGCCCTCAGCTCAGCTTATATAAAACCAACAATGGATCATTTGAAAAGCAGAAAATAAAAAGACTTTGTAAGGCATTTCACTTGTGGCTGTGGCCAGAAAAACACAGCAAAGAAATTATTTCTCAATTGGTCCTGGAACAGTTTATGATGAATGGATACTATACTGCAGAAACATGGTTATTTTGAGAGAGAAATGGAATTCAAGTGGAAGAAACACATAGAAAGTCATGGAAGATCTGACCAATTATTGCCTGAAGTCACCTGATTTTGTCCAAGTTTACATGCAGGGCCAGGAATCCTGCCTCACTGAGAATATGCCTTTAGGAGAAGGCATTCTATTTATGGAACAAATGCCAACAGGACCTACAAGAGGAGATAGCATGAGGACACCCTTCCAATGTCCCCGAGATACTACCCTTCAAACAGGATAAGTAAATGAATATCAACATTTCTGTGATATTCCAGTGAAGCAAATGACAGTATTACTAGTTTGAGGCAATCAAGTACCTTCCCTGGTTATTATTCAGGAAGAGTATAGCCCTAAGCCTGAAGAGGTGAGTGGTTCTTGGGAGAACCTGCATAACTCCAGAAGAGTAGAGATTGACTCCTTCTTATCCCAGGAAGGATCCTCCAGAGGATACTATTTTCAAGATGTCTCTATGGAGGTGGAACCACAGTTTCTCCCCAGGACAGATCAAGCCAGAATGAAGCCTGCCTCTACCAACCAAAGCAATGATGGAACACCTAGATGTGGGATAAACCAAGAAAGAGTCCATAGTCCTCCAAAAATCATACAGGTGTGAGAACTGTCCCAGGATCTTTAGGTATCCCTCTCATCTACACACCCAACCAGAGAAGACACAGGAATGTGAGACTGTGCTGTGTCACAAAGGTTTCTTTCAGGCATCAGACCACCATGTGCACCAGAAGATTCACATAGTAGAGAAGCCCTTCAAGTGCAGCACATGAAAATTCCTCCAACCACAAAATCAACTTATGCACTCATGAGAGAATTATCTCCAGCAAGAAGACGTGATGTTCTCTTTGCCAGAGAAGCTACCGCCAGTCATCCACATACAACCACCATGTGAGGACCCACCAGAAAATTAATCTCAAAACTGATTCTGCCACATTAGAAGCTTCCCCTGCTACTGCCTGCACATAAGATAGATTTTCTTAATTATCCAGTATGCCTGATATTTCCTGCAAAATTGTAATTATTTTAGTAGGGATAGTGGATAAAGATTGATTACTTGGGTAGAATTATTCTTCTTCTGCCTTCCTTTATTATGCGATACTTTTATTCAAAAGTTTAATTGAAATAGAAAAAGAAAATTAAACAGAATCAAATACAAGGAGGAAATCTTGAAAACAACAGGAGAAAAATGACTCATTACATAAAGTGAAGTATAAATAAAATTAATGGATGGTGGCTGTATTAGTCAGGCAAAGGGGAGCTGATGCAAAGTACCAGAAATCTGTTGGATTTTATGAAGGGTATTTATTTGGGGTAAAATCTTACATTTACAAGGCCCTAAAGAGTCCAACTCAAGATTGCTTGCTCATTCAAGTCTGTCTGTTGCCACATGTTGAAGCAAGATAGTGGGTGGTCTCTCCAGTAATCTCCTTCTTACTTCCTCTTAAGTCTCCCTGGGCCCAGCTTCTTCCAATATCAGCTGTAGGCTGGCATAGGGCTCACCTCTATTCCCAGGGCTCACTTATTTCCAGGCTCAGCTGCTCTGTTCTTTTCACAAGGTCAGTGGTAAACTAAGAGGTGAATGACTCATCTCTCTTCCTGGGGCCACTGCAGTGTCTATGGAGCTGTCTCTCTTCCTCTGTGTTCTTCTGTGATCTTCTGAGTGACTGTCTATTTATATAGCACACAAAGTGGGTGGGGACTCAACCCAGGGTCACCCTAATGATGTGGTCAAATCAAAACCCTTATCTTAATTTAATCAAGTAAAAGTGAAACCTTTCAATTTAATACAATCAAAGGGTATCATGCCCAGAGGAACAGACCAGTTTACAAACATAATCAAATACGTTTTTTTGGAATTCCTAAATAATTTCAAACTCCTACACTCCACCTTCTGAATCCCAAAAAATATATTACAATATTTAAAATCCTTAAGTCAGTAACAATGCTAAATGCAAAATCACATCACAATCAGTTTATAGACATATAGTTTGTCTTGGGGCAAAGTCCCCTCTGGCTGTAGACCTGTGAACTTACAAAACAATTTATCTGCTTCCAATATACAAAGGACAAACACAGGATCAACATTTGCATTACCATAAGGAGAATTTGGGAGGAAAACATTAGTCATGGGCCCCCAAGGGCTCTGCAAACCGGCAGAGCATACTCCATTAGATTTCAAAAGTCTGAGAGTCATTCTTAAGATTATGGTTTCTTCTCCCTGGAGCCTCATGGGGGCCCACCCTTTCCACAGGCTTGCCCAATGGCCATTTTCTTGGTTATACCTCATCATCCATCTGGGTGGTGACTGAGCTCCAGACATAACCCTCCAAGAACATTGGGGTGATGGCCACACCTTCCCCAACCTCTGGGGTACAGTCTCAACACCTTTAGTACAGTGAAGTAGTAGACACATTCTCCCTGATCTCTGGTATACAGGCCCAACCCTCTCAAAACAGTTGGTTAGCAACCTGGCCTTCCCTAATCTATGAGGGACAGAGCCATCACTCTCAGGTCTAAGCTTTGTTGACCTCACCCTCCTTAACCCTTGGGGAATGTGCTCCACCTGCTGTCTAGCCTGGGGAGGCAAAACTGTCCCTGAACAGTGGGTTGGAACAACTACCCTCTTCAAATGCCAGGGTGTATGGATGGGGTTCCTGTCTTAGTCCAATGAGATATCTTAATTCCAGACCTCAGTGTACATGGTTTTCTCTTAAAGCCATTTTCCCTTCCATCTCTCCCTTCCATAACACTTTTAGTCCAGGCAGACAGTGGTTTTGTTCATACAGCTCTCTCAAAAAGCTTGTTGGTTTAGCATGCAGGAAGCAGGGGTCCAAGATATCAGATAATAACACTTTCCACAAGTCTTTCCTGGATAGCTGCATTTTCAATCCTGACTCATGTGTTCCAAGTTTAGTTAATTCCTCAAATGGAGCACTATCATCTGGGGGCTTGACTTCCAGAAGTATGGAATTTCTGTAATTAGTTTCTGGTTTCTTTGTGCCCAGCAATTCAGTTCTCAGCTTAGGTCCTTCAGCTAGCATTTTACCATAAGCTGCAAGGAGAAGTCAAGATGTATTGTCCATATTTAATTTGGAAATGTCCTTGGCTAAATGTCCAAGTTCATAATTTTCAAATCCCGCCACCCATACAACATCAGGAGTCTATCTTGCTAAGTTCTCTGTGGCTTTAAAACCCAGATCACCTTTCCTCCAGATTCCAAAATAGTTTCATCACTTCCTTCTAAGTCCTCATCAAAAGTCTCTTTAATGTCTATATTTCTACCAACAGTCTCTTCAAAGCATTCTAGGACTTTTTTAACAAAGCATCTCACAATTCCTCCAAAAAATACCCCTTATCCATTTATAAAAGTGTTCCAGCATTTCTGGTAATTACATCAGACTATACCCCACTTCCCAGTACCAAATTCCATATTAGTCAGCCAAAGTGTTGCTGATGCAAAGTACCAGAAATCTGGTGGCTTTTATAAAAGGTATTTATTTGGAGTAAAAGCTTAAGTTCAAAGCCTTAATGAGTCCATTTATATAGCCCATCAAGGAGATATGGACTCAACCCAGGGTTGCCCTAGTGATGTGGTTGAATCAAACACTAATCTTAATTTAATAAAAAAAAGTGAAACCTTTGAATTTATTTCAACCAAAGAGTACAACACCCAGAGAAACAGACCAATTTACAAGCATAATCAAATATCTTTTTTTGGAATTCATAAATAATATCAAACTATGACAAGGTCAAAGAATTGTAAGAAAAACACTGTCAAGCATGAATTCTATATCCAGCAAAATGAAAGTGAAAATGATACAAGATTGGACACATACCAAATATTTAAGTGGTTGACTTAAATAACAAGAATTATTGATTCACAATTTTAGAAACTAGCAGTCTAAAATCAAGATATCAGCAAGGCATGGTTTCTCCTGGAGTCAGTCATTCTGGTGATAGCAGCACTTCATCACGTGTTGATGTCCTAGCTCTCTGCACATGACCTTCTCCTGCTGATGTTTAGCAAATTAACTGTGCACATAAAGGATCCAGTAATAAAGTCTTATTTACAAATAGGTTCATACCCAAAGTAATACAGATTAAGAATAAGAACTTGGCAGTTCTTGGGAAAAATAATTTCTTCTACCGTATCTGCCATACAAGAAAACTGAAATCACATACATCAGACCGAAAAGAACTTACTCCATTTGAGAAGCAAGGAAGAGAACAAGAAATTATAAATATGTGGGTGAATATAAAAGCTTCTATAGGTAAACTTTTTCTCATTTCTTGTCTTAATTTCTTTAAGAGATGTAAAATTGTATAAATCAGTAATTGTTACATTACATGCAGCATTTGTAACATATAAAAATATATATCACAACAGCCTAATGAAAATGGAAGAAATGGAGGTACATTGAGCAAAGTTTCTATATTTCTGGAATTATGTTAGCATTGATCTAAAGTAGAGTGTCATAAAATAAGATGCATTCCAATCTTTCTACTAGAATTCCTGAAGAATAACTGAAGGAAAAGTTAAAAATAAACAAGTCAATTTAAATGGTACACTAAAAAATAACTTACACAAATGAAGACAGTCAAGAAGAACAGAAGAAAAAATGAGAGGACACAAAGAAAATAACTAATAATATAGGATGTATAAATCCAGACATGCCAAAAACTCCATTGATTGTGAATTGCCTAAACAAAATTTAGGGATCATCAGTCTGGATGAAATTGCAATATCTAAATACGTACTGTCTACAGGAGACCCACCAAGGATACACATAACAAAAGAAGGAAAGAGGACCCCTATCTCATACCTTATACAAAAATGAACTCAAAATGAATAAAAAACCTAAATAAAAAAGCAAGAACCATAAAGCTTCTAGAAGAAAATGTATGAAAATATCTTCAAGACCTGGTGGTAGGTGGTATATTCTTAAAGGAGGTAAGAAGAGGACAGAGGTGGACTACTGATATTTAATGTATGTAGATGTTTTAATTAGCTTTGCTTTAAACATGTGGAAATGTACAGAGTTGATGGTAACACATTATAGTATGTAATGGCTGGTTTATAAATGGGGATGTGGCTGAAAATGATAATCTAGGGATGTAAATGCCAATTGACAGAAATATAGGGACTGACTAGCACAGTAAACCCACAGTTGGATGAGAATTGTGGTTGATAGTACAGATGCAAGAGTGCCCTTTGTGAGCTAGAGCAGATGTACATCACTATTGCAGGGTGGTGGGAATGTGGAGAAGCATGGGAAAAATACAACTGGAGTGACCGATGGACTGTGGTTAACAGTAATAATGTAATATTCTTGCATCTATGCCAAAGATATGCTTTCTTGATAATGGGGGAGTATGGAAAATGTGTGCCAAATGTACACTGTGAACCTGGTAATAATTGGATGATATCTCAAAATCTGTAACAAATGTTCCACCACAGTGTGGTGTGTTGACAGAAGGGTGCTGTTTGTGAATTCTGCATATATGCATGATTGTTTTTTAAGTTTACAAATTCTGTCATAAAAATATATTAAAAAAATAATAATAGGGTGGGTTGGGGGAAAAATACAACAAATGAAAAAGTAAGGACTATAATTAGTAGTAAGATTTTGACAATATTCTTTCATAATTTGTAACATATGTCTCATAACAATGCAAGGTGTTGGTGGAGGGTTGCTGTATGATGTTATGAATGTTTGCTTTGTAAGTTGACAACTTTTACCATATACTTGTTTATTTATGTTCATGTATAAATGATATAAAAGTAATAATAATAATAGGGTGGGATGGGGAAAATACTTTGGTTAGTAGTAATATTTTGAGGATGCTCTTTAATCATTAGTTAAAAATGTTTAACAGCAATGCAAGATATGGTGATAGGGTGAAGTATGAGAGCCCTGTATGATGTTATGTATATTTGTTTTGTAAGTTCACAACTATTGCTATACACTTATTGTTTATGTATGCTCATGTATGAGTAATATAATTCAATAAATTGATAAAAAACAAAGGAGTAAATGGATGGTACCCCAGAGGTGGAGAAGCAAGGGAGCATAGCATATACTAGCAATTGTTATAAGTTATTCCAAATGTCTTCAGTAACATTTTCTAAACTGAATTCCTAGAGATGTTAGTGGGTTTTCAGTGAAAAACAGGAGTTCAGTACACAAAATTAACATTCTCTTTTCCTTTCTTGGATACTCTTAATGTCTTTACTGTGTTTAAACCAATTTCCCCACTTTCACAAACTTAAAATTATTTGATCTGCATTTTATTAATAACTTATGAATTTCTCCTTAGAACCCTGTTTAGAATATGCTGACCTCTAGTGTAGCATAGCTTTGATGAGTTTGTAGGGGGTGAGACTGGAGAGATGAACTATGGGATTTTTGGTATGAAATGCTGAGGAATTTGGACTTTACTGTGCAGACTACATAAACAATTGAAAGATTTTAGATAAGGGTATTCTAATTTCTAATAGCATCAGTATAGAGGATGAATTGGAGAAAGGCCAGTCAAGAGGCAGAGGAACAAGTAGGAAACTTGTGACAGAAAGTAAGGTTATAAGTAATGAAGACTTGGGCTAAGTCTATGGCAAGAAGAACAGGGAGGGGAAACAGATGTGGCTCAAGCAATTGAGCTCCCACCTACCACATGGGAGATCCCAGGTTCGGTTCCTGATGCCTCCTAAAGAAGACAAGAAGACAGCAAGCTGATACAATGAACTGGCACTGTGATTTTATGCAACAAGATGATGCAACAAGAGACACAAGGAGAAAAACATGAGACACAACAAAACAGGAAGTGGAGGTGGCTCAAGCAATTAGGTGTCTTCCTCTCACACAGGAGGTCTCAGGTTAAGTTCCCAGTGTCTCCTAAAAGGAAGATGAGCACACAACTAACAGACACAGCAAGTGCAAACAATGAGGCGTGGGGAGAAATAAATAAACAAAAATAAATCTTAAAAAAAAAAACAGGGAGGAAGAGAGAAATTAAGGAAATTATTTAGGCTGTAGAGTAGATACATCATGACTAATTGCATCAATGAATGAGAGAGCAGGATATATCAAGGAAATCCTCCATCTTCTGGCTTTGAGCAGTGGTGTTGACATTCACCCTGACAGGAAAAGGGGGGCAGAGTTTTGAGGAAAGAGTTTTAGTTTGAGATATCTATGAGAGTCCAATTGGAAATTCAGATGTGGGGCTGAGGAAGCAGTTCTTGCTAGATATGAAGTGTTGGTGTACACTTGCATATTGATATAGATGAAGCCATAGTTTGAATGTGGTCACTTAGAAAGAATAAGTAGACTATGGGGTAAATGTGTAGGAGATTGAACCTTGGGGGTATCAACATGAAAGGGATAAATGGAGGAAGATTACTTTGAGAGGAAGAAACTGAGGGATAGGAAGGAAATCAAAAAGGATGATATCAGTAAGCCAAGATGGGGGTAGAGAAGAATATATTCAAATCTATAAATAATGATGATAAATCAGGAGGAAAATATCAAGAATAGAATTATATTTGGTGATATTCGTGGCTTCATTTTTGAAGAAGTTTTGAACCACAGTTGGGTTACAATGGTGGCAATGGTGGCAAGGAAGGATCATTGGTGTGGGGTGTCATGGGAGGAAGTTCACCTGGACATACACATAAGGTACATAAATGTGTTCAAGTGTTCATAGGGCATTGTCACAGTGGGTGGAGATTCACACAATAACCAAACTAATATTGAATTCTCATCCTGGGGAGCTCTGTCACATTCTCTAATGGAACAGCAACTATTCCCCAAGTGCAGGGCAATGACTAGTGAAGAAGGGTGGTCCATTGATGGGCCCTTGATATTAACAATTATGCTTATGAGCCTTTGCTCTTGAAATTGAAACAGCCTAGTGCTGTAGGGTGTCTAAGAGTTACCTACTGAGAGCCTCCATGTTGCTCAAATGTGGTCTCTCTCTAAGCCAAACTCAGCATATAAATGCATTATCTTCCCCCACCATGGGACCTGACTCCCAGAGATGAGACTCTCTGGCACCAAAGGATTACTACCAAACACCAATGAGCAATGCAGCTGGAAAAAGACAGTGAATAAAAGGGGGAAAATGTAAAGGGAAACAAGTTTATATTGCTAAGACACTTCAAAGTGAGTTGGGAGGTCTTCCCAGAGAGGTCTTCCCACTTATGCACATCTCAGCAGGATCTCATAGACTGCCAAAGTAGATACTACCACAAGTAATGGGGCTCCTGAGTGCTCTGGAGACACCCAGGTCCTATGGTCATGGCAGATAGCTCCAAAGTTTGGTGCCTTGCCAGTGGGCTCTCCTTTGGAGTTTGTGTTCCTGTGTGTGACAGAGTTGGACTAAGATGTGACTTCTCTCCACATGCCTCTACTGTCCCTTCTATTCAAACTTATAGTTGGTGCTGGAGTTTCTAGGAGTATGTCCAAGAGACTTGAATCTTTGGACTGTCCACATGCCAGCTGGGCTCTGAGCCTCAGTGGAGTTGTAACACCTACTCTCTAGTTCATTGGACTCACCCAGGACAATTAAAAAGTTGAGGATGGACAACCACCATATCAAGGAACTGAGAGAGTCTATAACTGCAATCAAGAGAGTCCCATCATCCATCAGCTATAAGTGATCAAGGCCCCCTCAATAAGAGGTAGAGTGGGCATCACCATCCCAGAATCCTCAGGATTGGGGAATAAAATATGGACGAGAGTGGGCCTATTGGTATTCTACTATAGACTTATTGATATTCTAGTAATGGAAGAAATTATATCACTGATGTGGAGACAGAGGCCACTGGAGGTTTTGAAGGGAGGGAGGGGGAAAAAGAGGTGTAATATGGGGGCATTTTTTGGGACTTGAAATTGTCCTGAAAGACATTGCAATGACAGATATAGGCCATTAAATATCCTGCCATTACAGAATTGAGTGAGAGAGAGTGTAAACTAAAATGTAAATTATAATCCATGCCTAGTGGCAATGCTCTAAATGTGTTCAATTGCAATGAATGTACCACACTAATGAAAGAAGCTGTCAAGGTGGGGAAGGTTGGGAGGTGTGAGGAGTGGGGCATATGGGAATCCCTTATGTCTTTGTGTAACATTTTGTGTAATTGAAGTATCTTTTTAAAAAAATAAGAAATATAATTTAAAAAATGGATGATTTGGGTAAGCCAAGATGGTGGTAGGGAAGAATATAATCAAACCTATAATGATGAGAAATCAGGAAGAAAAGATCAAGAAGATAAAGAATGGAATGTGTACATTGCATTTGAGAACTTGAATGTAAGTGGTAACCTTAGAAGAGCAGTTTCAGTGGAGTAGTTGGCTGAAGTGTGACAGGATCACAGCAGGTTGAACTGGAAATGAGTAAATGGCGCCAGGTAATGGCCTAAGACTCATCAAAGAACCTTACCTCTGAGAGGAGAGTGAGGGAGAAGTACTTACAGTGGTGGGGGCCTTCAGCAAAGCTGTTATTTCAGTTTTGGATGAGACATAAAGAGAGGGGAGAGCAAGCCTATGTGCCAAGGGGAAACAAGATAGGGAGAGCAGACATTTGAGGAGATTGAGCAAGATTGTTGGGGCAAGATGAGAAGCAACATAATCAAGGCCAACTGAAATAGGCCTAGAAATATTTTCTTATTCTAGTATTTTCCCCAACAATTGGTATATTTTCTTAAGACACAATATTTAGGATAGATTCAGTAAGTTAGGCAGAAACATCTTACCCACTGAGTATTCCTTACCATAGTAAGTTAGAACAAATAGGGGTTAACTTTCCCAGAAACATGCTTTGCTCAACCTTCTGCTTCTGCCCTGCTCCCACCGCTCTGCATAGACATTCTTTTTTTTTTTTT